>VMDR010002034.1:0-102750 GCA_007922815.1 Macrotus californicus | reverse complement strand
ATAAGGGAACATTTCCCAACTCACACAAGGAGAGTGTAAGAAAAAAAAGATTATAAATCAGCCACATGTATAAATATATATCTATAAGTAAGCAAATACTAAAACATCATTGAATGTATTAAAATAAAATTGGGTTTATCATTGGAATACAAAGATGGTTTGACATTAACAAGGTTAAAGGAGTAAAGTCTTGTGATTGTCTCAATAGCACTTGATAAAATGCAATACCTATTCATGATTAAAAGCTCCCTCAGCCAACTTTTAGCAAAATAGGCATAGAAGGAAACCTGCTTAATTAATAAAGTCTGTCTATTAAAAACTACAGCAAACATTATTAAAGATGAAGTGTTAAAATCTTTTTCTATAAAAGTGTAAACAAGACAGCAACCCCTTCAGTCAATAGGGGAGAAAAGGCTAACGAAATGGGGAACCATACTATGTTCATTGATGTGATGACTCATATTCAGGAAGATATCAATTCCTATACATTAACTTGCGAATTACAACAAAAGTCTCAATAGAGCTTTTTCTGGAACTTAATCAGGGAATCCAAAAATTGATATGAAAGTGTAAAGGTCAACATCAAAGACAAGAGAGACAAGATGGGTGAGGGAGGGTGCTGGAATTGTTCTACCAGACGTAAAATCACAAAGCTGCAGTCCTTAGGATGTGTGGTGTCATGACAGGAATGGACAGAACAGAGTTCATAAGCCAAACCACACAGATGTGTAAACTTGGCATATGGAGATACGACATGCCCAGTGTGCCATGGGTGTGGGATTGGGAATTAACCGAGCCTAGAAAACTTGGTTCTCCATTTGAGAAAAACATACATTATATTCCTACCTCATATCTTAATCCAAAATAAATTCCAAATAAATGATAAGTTCAGGTATCGAAATGGAATATTTAAAACTTATAGAAGAAAGTAAGTAAAAATACTTTTATGATTTGGGGGATTAAAAAAATTTTTAAACAGTGTTTTGATTTTTTGATTCCTAAACAAGAGAAAGAACAGATGAAATCATTGATAAATATGACTCCATTAAAAGTGACTTCTGGACATTAATAGTAATCACTGATTGTGAGAGTTAAATGTATTAATCCACGAACAGCAGTTAAGCTTTACTGTGTCTAAACATATACTAAGCACTAGCAGGCATTTGCTATTATTTCTTTTATAGGGTATCTTCCTTGGTATTTCTTCCCTCAGTAATGACAGTGAAGCTAGATTTCCCATGTATTTTTCTCTCTTCAAGACACATCTTCTAGATAGGCAGCAAATGATGTAACTAAAGGGAGAGAACGTTATCATCTGAAAAACAACATGGAAATGAGTATTTCATTCTTAGGCAAACTTGGCAATTATTTTAATACAGGAATCTCTTTCATGGGAACCAGTCTTCCTCTGTATGACCTCTGTAGCTTGTGGTCTTTTTTTGGTAATGCTAACATGGTGCACATTCCTCCTGGTGACTTGTTTTGTGTGCCCAAGAATGCAGCTCCTGGCGTCTCAGAGGAATGTCACTGCTGGCAGCCCCCCAGCAGGTCTGACACTGCAGGGCTGATAGGGGCTGGGCTGGTTAGTGTGGCAACCGGGGGCCTTCTTTGCACAAAGCTATTGACCCTGGGGCATCATTTTACTTCTCCATCGGGGCCCTTCCACAGTTACCTCTTGGCTCCTGAAGTAAAGAAGTGAACTTGCATTCTTGCTTGTTAGTGGTGTTATCAGAAGAGAAACATTTGTAGAAGCTCTGGAGGTTTTAGTCATCTGACAGATAAAAATCAAGATTCTGGGCTTATGTTGACCATGGAGGTGAAAGGTGGCTTTCTTTTTAGAAAAAAAGTGATTCTTCAAAATGATGTTATTTCTGGCCCTTTGGCTGAATCCCTACAGTTTCCAAAGGCGATCTCTCTAAGCCCACGCTCTTCAGCGTTACAAATAAACGATTACCGCGCACCCTTTCAGCAGCAGCAATAGCTGTTTTTGCTTCAGCTCACAGCATAGTTCAGAAGGTCAGACGTGACCACAGTATCTCCTGTTATTTCAGGGCTTACATGTGTTTGCCTTGGCGCCATTTCCTTGGCATTCGGTTTCTCTTATTTTTCCATGGGTTTGGCTTGCAGGAATCAAAAGAAGCATAATTCTGAAAATAAGTGAAGTTTGTGAAGATGAAGTATTCTAAACTGGTGGTGACTGGACACAGCACGCAGGAATGCACACCTCCCGTTTACATTCAGGAGCTTGGCCCTGACCCTACTTATGGCCAACATGAGCAATGGCGAAGGCGGAGGGCTGGCCCACTCCGCAGGGCTGGCTAGCGCCTCCCAACTCACTCCCCAGCCAGTCACCAGCCAAGCTCAGCTGTCTCAGTGCAGGGTACCCACTGAAGCCAAAGCTAAAAGCTCAGGAGAGTGGCAGACCTCCTTTGATGAAACGTTTTCCATTTTGGCCTCAGTGACAGCTGATTGTTGTCAATGGGAAGATTCTGTGCCATGGCTTGTTTTGGTTCTTGACAGGAGCTCTCTGAAGAATGTGAGTCTGGGACAGGGGTATTCGCTCTGCATAAGGCATGATTAGGATCACTAGTGATTCCCAGCCTGGTCTGCACACCGAGATTCCCTGGGGAGCTTCAAAAACTACTCTTTCGTGGGTTTCACCTCAGGAGGTTGTGATTTAATTGATCTGCAGGATCACCTGGACTTTGGAAATTTTCGACGGTCCCCAGGTCATTGAGAGCCACTGATGTGTTGGTTAAGAGCCCATCCTTTGAAGCTGCACAGCCCTGGTTTGGGTCTGAACCCCAAGATTTAATAGCTGTGTGGCTTTGTCCGAGCCATGAAAACTTTCCGGGCCTCAGCTTTCTCATCTTTAATATGGGGATGCTCTTTTCTCTGTTATGTGGTTGTTACGGAGAGTGAGTGTAAATATGTTACAAAAAAAGTATTGCCTCAATAGTCAGAGATCTGGGTAGCAGCGCATGCTCCACCATTTCCCAGCCATATACTAGACAGAGGATGTGGCTGAGACCCTAGTGGGGTTTTGGAGTCATATTAGCCTGGGTTTGAATCCTGGCCCCACTGTTGGATCTTGGGTAATTGTCTTTAAGTCTTCATTCCTTTTGTTGATAAAATGGGAAATTGTCCATACTCTATCAGGTTGATATGAGGTTTAAATGACACAATATATGTAGGTTGAACAATATGAAATTCTTTTTCTTGTATAGGTTAAAATGATAGCATCTCAGCAATCTCATGTGTTTAACTTAATATTAAGTCTTCAAATATGTTAGTGGCAGTAACTATTGTTATTACTATTAATCAGTATGACCTTTAGGGAATTACTTCAGAGGGTCTCAGTTTCACCATCCATAAAATGGACAGGGTAAGGTTTTGTCTTCTTCATAGTATTGTTATAGGGTTTAAATGAGATGATGTTTGTGAAGTCACTTTGAATGTTATAAAATATGGGGAAATCATGATAACTTAGAAAAAGTTCTTAGCAACTGGGAATCTCATGCACATAATGATAAAATATCGATTCTGGGACAGTTAGAGGGTATGTCTGCACGACATGAAGCTTGGGAAGGGAACTGAGTCCCGCAGAGCCTGGCCTTGGAGATTCAGACAGGAGATCATTTCTGAAGCCTACTCCAGGTTCAGCACCACCCCAACATCATGGAGAACAGAAGAGCAGTGAGACCCATGGCCCCTGCTGAGGGCTAGCTCAGCTTATGACTGAGGAAATGTGTCATCTGAGTTGGAATAACTAACACCTTCATGATATCACATGCCAGGCTCTGCTAAAGTTCCCTATATGCATTAATTCATTTTTCATCCTTTGTGAGGGTCATAATTTTTCACAAGTGAGGAAATTACTTGCCCAGTTTTTCATGGGTGAGGAAACGGAGACATAGAGGGGTTAAATAACATGCCCAAGTTACACAGGCATAATAATAAAAGACACTCAAGAAGTGATGATTATGAAAAATGTTTGTGGCCATGAATATGTTGGAGACCATAACAAATTATGACAAATGACAAAATGTTTTATCTAGAGCTCTTCTGTGTGTCTCCAACCTTCACTTGTAGCAGAGCCCTTTTAACTAGAGCATAAACATCCCCTGTAGGATATGTCCCATGGCTTATGCTGAGGGCAGATTACCCATAGGTTTTGGTTCTTGACCTCATTTTCATCCCAGACACATTGGGTGGCCTTGGGTGGGAAAATAACTTCCCTGTGGCTATAGTTTCTCCACCTATAACATGGGTCTAATAATGCTTCCTTTGAAAGCATGTTGTGGAGCCTAATTATCATAAAGTCATTTTTTGTGTGCCTCTGATGCAGACTGGAAACCCAAAAGGCCACCCAGATTTTAGCTCTGTGGTGAAATCTTGGCTTCTCTTGGACAGAGACAAGAGTATTGTTTCTTGGTGGGCTTCCAAGCCCTTTTCTGTCTGCTCCTTGCATAGGGCAGTGCTAGGTCTCTTTTTTCACATGCAGCATTACTTAGAGTAAGTTATCATAAATACACTGTGGCCCAGGAGTAAGTGATACTGGTTATCACTAAGTTACTTGGGAAACATTTTCAGCTAATAGGGACCATGAAGGCAATGTCAATGTCACTTGATATGCTCATGATCCAATAGGGAGAATACTATTCCATGTAGGAAAAACTTACAAAGGATTGACTTTCAGGGCACAGGCAGTGGCTCCTATGGATTCTAGAGCACCCCACCACCCCAAGTGTGGTCCATAGTCTGGCAGCATAGGTATGTATTACTTGGGAGCTTGCCAGAAATGCAGAATCTCAGGCCCTACTCCAGGACTACTGCATCAGATTCTGCATTCTAACAAAGTGGCCAGTAGGCCGGTTAAAGCTGGAGTAGCACCACTCCGCTCTCGAGCTGTAACAGTGATGACAGTGTGCACCGTGGAGCCGGGAACCCAGGCAAGATTTATCAGACTCCTAAGCCCATGTTCTCTCTTCTCGGCTGCTCTGCCTCCTCTCAGGTGATGCAGGTACGCTTTACTGAAATGCAGTCTAACCTTCTGGTAAGAAGTTAGACCGTGGCTACTACAGTAGGTTACATACTTCTTTGTTCTGGAAACTTCTAGATAAAAGTAGCTTTTATCACAGTGCTTATTATCTTGTTACATTTTGATTATCTGCCTTTATTTTTAAAAAAGCTCAAGATATTTTCTTACTTGAAAAACAGTGAAAAATAAATTGGGGTGGGGAGGGAGGGGGAGAATAGAGAAAGAAAAGAAGGAAAAAAGACAAAGGAAAGAAAAAGGAAGCATTTGAGAAAACTTAATGTTATTGTAAGACAACAGCTATTCATCTTGGTTGCTGGGTAAGCAAATTTTTTGTTAACCTTTAGAAGCTGATGCTTTATTTAAAAAAAATTTTTGTTAACTAGAAATCCTTTTGAAATAATTGAGCAATATCAGTAAAAGAGTATGCCAAAATAATGTATTCATTTTTTTCCCTTTCCCTTTGAACTTATTTATTTTTGTAGACTATTAAAATGACCAAACAGGGTGAGGTACCCTATAAATTTTCATATCATTATGACTTGGTTTGATAGCCATTCTCATGAGACTGCACATAATTGTTATATTTATTACTTTTTAAGATGACTGGTACTATAGCCAGAATGATCTTTGAAAAAAATGCATATTTGAATTCCTGATGAATTGCTTTATCTAGGCATTTGATTATCAGTGGCCATTATCAAGAAAAGACTACCGACCAAGTATTATGTCCGTCCCACTGGAAGTACACAATTCCACCTAGGAAATATTTTTACCGAAAGATAGAAGCTGACTCTCATTAAGATTCTGTATCTCATTACCATTGCACAGGCAATATAGAGGTCACTTAGCTGTCACCTGGGCCTTTTGGAATGGTTCTTCTTGGGTTACTCTGTCTTGGAATCCAGCCGCCATGCTTCGAGAAGCTCAGGCCACATGGAGAAGCTACACGTAGGCCCTTCCGTTGACAGCTCCAGCTGAGCTCCCAGCTGATCGTTGTCATCAGCTGTCAGAATGTGAATGGACCATCTTAGACGTCAAGCTGACACATGGCTGCATGAGAGACCCCAAATGAGAACCACCCAGCTGACCCCAGTCAACCCATAGAACCAAGAGAGTTAATAATAAGTATTTGTGGCACTGAGTTTTGGGATGATTTGTTAAGTAGTGTTATGGAATGAAGGTGTCCCTCCCCCACACAATTTATATGTGGAAGCCCTAATTCCTAACTCGATGGTGGGGTCGTTAGGTGGTAACTAGGTGGAGCCCCCACGATGGGATTAGTGTCCTTATAGGAAGAGGCAGAGAGACTGTGCTCCTCTCTTGTCACCAAGTGAAGATGCAATGAGAAGGCAGTTTCCTGCAAGCCAGAAAGTGAGTTCTCACCAGGAACCGAATCTGCTGGCACCTTGTTCTTGGACTCCCCAGCCTCAAAACAGTGAAAAATCAATGTCTGTGGTTTAATCTATCCTCAGTCTATGATATTTGGTTTGAGCGGATTGAGCTGAGAGTAAGACAAGTAACAATGAGTGAGTGGTGTTCCATTGGCTGTGGAGCAGGAGGTGCACTGAGGGTCCCAGGTTTTGGGTTTGGGAAGATGTGGGAGCGATAGTGCTAGTCACTGAACGAGGAAAGGAGTAGCTTGGGGGTGGGAGAGCAGGAAGAAGTGACTTAAATTTTGTTAATGATTATCTTAATAATATTTATTAATTTTAGAACATTTGAAACATTAAAAAAGTTATGAAGAGATAAAAAAACACTTGTAATCCTACCATACAGAACTAAACACTCTCATTATTTATTGTAGCTCCCTCCTGTGTTGTGTTTTTCTTTTTTTCTTTTTTTTGTTTGTTTGATATTTTACAATGAAAAAAATTTATATTTAGAATTAGCCAGCTGGACTCAGTTCAGGTGATCCCAATTTTGTTGGCAGCATCCAAAGCACCCCAGTCGGGAGCCCGTGTAACATATGCCTTCTTCTCTCCATCAGGCCTGATCAAGGTGTTGACCTTGGCCAGGTCAATGTCATAGAGCTTCTTCACAGCCTGTTTGATCTGGTGCTTGTTGGCCTTGACTTCCACAATACAAGTGTACTGTTGTCCTTCGTCTTCTCCACGGTTGACTCAGTATTGAGTCAGGGGAACTTGATGATGGCATAGTGTTCAAGCTTGTTTCTTCTGGGGGTTGCTCTTAGGGTATTTGGCTGCCTTCAGAGCCACAGTATCTTGGACCATTGGAAGGTGGGTGACATGTGGATCTTTTTTTGTGGCTATGGACATCCTTCAGCACTGCTTTCTTTGCCTTCAAAGCCTTTGTTTTGGCTTCGTCTTTGGGAGGGACAGGGGCTTCCTTCTATGCTTTTCATGCCATCTTCATGAAAAGGCTGTTTGTTCTCTGTTTTTTTATTGCAGAGGCAATTTTCCTCAAATTATCTTCAAGCATACTAATCTGGCCAATTTTACAGAGTAAAAATCTTGGACCCCAAAAATCCAATGTGTATCTGTAAAATTTCAAATAAAAGTAAATGAAATGAAATGTTGCTGTTGGGAATTATTTGTTTTGGAAAAACAGCTTGCTGTTTTCACCAGGGCTAATCTTCAGGGAAATCCTGGACATTCATCCTTGTGACAGAATTCTTGGCCTGCAACTCAAGCGGCAGACAAAGTTTTGCATTTAGTGCTTGTAAGAAACAAAATTCACTGGATAATTATTTGTCTGTGTAGTCTAAGTGGACAAAGTAAAATGAAACTAGAGACATTCAGGGAGACTATATGGATCTCTGGTTGTGCTATAATCTATTTCTTCATTTATCCTTCAAGAAGTTTGTATTGAGCACATGGTAGGTGCTCAATACAAACTTCTTGAAGGATACCCAGGTCCTGAAGTAAGTCCCAGAGATCTAGTGGCAAACAAAAGTCATTAATTCCCCAATTTGTTCAGTGAGGGGGACAAATCATTAAGCAAAGAGTGTCACAAATAGATACATAAATACTATGGCAAAAAGTTCGTCAACAAGTAGCAATTAAATGCCCACTCTGCACTCATCCTTGTGCTTCGTGTTGTAAGAGCCATGCCACAGGGCCAAGATGGCATTTGTTCTGGACATCATTACCGTCCTGCTGGAGAAGTCTGTGATGAAGCACCATAAGTGCTCATCGGGGCTGTACAGACTCGTGGTCATTGGAGATCATAAAAAAGAAGACACCGGTGTTGGGGCAAATAAATTTTTATTTAGGAAAACATATATATAATAAATATATAACATGGTAAAGCACTTTAAATAGTACTTGAACAATAATTCTCCTTTCTACCCCAAACTCTAGGCACAGCAGGTGTTAACAGTTTCCTGTGTATTCTAGAAATTTTTCATGCATACTTGAGACTATGTATGTGGCAATTTTAATACATAATTTCCATTGCTTCTGTTAGCCAGGTACTAAAAATTACAAAGCTGATATTTGCACAGATTTAGGACATGCAAACAACATAAAAATGTATTTGATGAAGGTCAAAGCATCTTTTCAGAAGTTAACTATTGTTGATTATTTGTTGTGTTTCTTGAAAAAAAAAAAAAAACCAGAAAAAAAAGACTCTTGGCTCACCAATTCTACATCCAAGAAATAAAACTATTAGTTGGTGCTCACTAGTTCAACTTTTGGGGGGCCATTACTGTGTGTGGAGGGTTGATATTAAATCTGCTACTGTGGGGACCTACTGCTTTTCTCAATGCCATGTTTAAATTCTGAATGAGGTTACAAAATAGCAAGGTTCTGGGGCCTTCATCCAGAGCCATTTAGTTGGTTGTCCATGTACTTGACTATTGTTGAGACATTCTCTTATCTGCCTTATCCCTTTGAGTCAGTACTATTTGCCACCTCTTCTATGCTTCTCTGTTCTACAGGGAAACCCTGGAAGAGATTCACCTGACTGGGCACATCTCATTGCCATTCTGTCTTGAGGTATTCTTGTCTCCCTCCAAAGTATCTGGAATTTGAATGCCTTCTTGAGACCCTGTACAGAAAAGAAGGCATAGAACCTTCCCTTTGAGACTCACTGGACCCTTCCTGTATTATTAAGTCTTTCTGGTCTTTCATTCTTCCACTTTACCCTCACCTGGGGACATGTTAGTCCTAACTTGTGGCTGAGGGTTAAGAGATCTCTTTTAGAGTAGTTATTTGTTTCCAGCTAAACTATAAGTTTCCCTTAGTGGTTTAAATTTTTAGAAACTAAAGCTGAGGGGAGACCTAAAGGTGATTTCTATTTCTCTACTGTCTCATTCCCTCTCAAAGATAACCACCATGGAGATCGCTACTACTCAATTGGTGAGGGCTGGGGATGATGAAGCATAAGAAGAGAGAGAAGCTATTACTATATTTTTTAAATATTACCCTAACATATAGCCAAAGTCTCAGCTTGACAACTTACCTTTAAGTCCATTTCTGGAGTTCATGTTGTCAGGTGAACCCAAGCAAGGCACAGCGCCTGTGAGATGGACAGAGAGTGAGTTTGGAGCCCTAGGTTCCCATCTCTGCCTTGCTCACAAGCAGCCCTATCACACTTAGGCAAGTGTCTCTCCTATCAGACTGCAATTTGATGAACCGAAAGATGAGTAGGTTGGAGTATGACATTATGTTGACTAGGACATACCATTTTGCTCGTATTAAAGTTGTTATTCTGTAAGACATTTGTAGAGTTTGTGTTTGTTTATTGGATCACAGTGTAAAATGTTTTTCTCACATGAGCCATGATCAACAAGTTTGAAAGTCACTGGACTAGAGGACTCTATGCTAGGGGTCTGTAAGTAACTGGCCAACAATTGTAAAAATAAAGGAATTTGAGATTTTATTGCAGTGGGTTTCAGAATGGAAACAATTCTCCCTGGGGCTCTAGGCGATGGGAATGGGGCTGCTTCTTCCCATTGCTGCCAAAGGAACTCACTTAACCCTTAGTTCTTTTCTTCTTCTCTAGCCTCACTTAATTTAATGTGTTTATATTTTTCCCTTCTTATTTCTCCTTTTATCTTTCTCTCCTTTCTTTCTTCTTTCTTTTCCCTCTTACTTTCCTCTCATTCTGTCCTATATTCTCTTCTCTGTTGTTCTCCTCTTCATCCCTTTTCTTCCACCACATTGCCTTTTGGATGCAGAGCTAATCATCAAGCTTCCCCTCATGTCAGCACTAAAGATATCTAAGATATCATTAGGCCCTTAAACTAAATGCTGTACTCTTTCTACTCAAAGACTGGCTCATGGTCGGCAGCCTCAGCATCACCTGGGAGCTTGTTAGGATGCAGCATCCGTGCTCTGCCCCAGACTTACTGAAACAGAATCTGCATTTTAACCAGAACTTATGTGATTCTTATGAAAATTCAAGTGTGAGAAACACTGCTGTAGCTTTGATCATCTTCTTAAATCAGCCCTTTGAAAGTCTGTCATCAAACCCTTGAACCTAATTATTCAGAGATGCTTCCCATCAACATGGTCACGGAAGATGGTCCACTCCCTCGGAAAATAGATGAGGTTAGGGGTGGGGCAGGTGTGGAGATGTGCGGTTTGGATCCTCGATAGGGAGGTGGTGGCTTTCCCTGAGACTCGTGACAAAGGACATTTAGTCATGGAGGCAAATATGTGGCTGTCCTAATAATTACCAGGTCTTTTCTTGTTTGTCCAGAAATTGTAGGTGATGTGGTTTGTGGTTTCAGGATATGTTGTAGGTTGTCAGATGCCAGCCTGAGGACATGTTGGTTGGTTTCGTTTGGCTCAGAAAGGGGCATCATTCTACTTGTTTCCTATCTCTGTGAATCATGGAATGGGTTGGAGGTCATCCACTGAGACTGCATGTTACAAGAAGGGTGGCAGATATTGGATTTCCTGGGACAGTCCCAGGTTAACACCTGCTTCCTGGAAAAATTGTTAATACTGGCCATTTTCATGTCCAAATGTGTTTCAATTTGAATGATAAATTATTGTCACACTGGTTATAGTAGATATAAAAGGAAGCTGATCTTTTTTAGAGACTCAGTGATTCTATTTTTTGCTAAGGCCCAAAGCCAGGAATAAGATTCTCCCTCAATCAATGACCCTAATACTAGATGTTTTGGGGCATGTTGGTCACCTGGGATGTTTTGAGCAATTCCCAGAGTGGTGCCAGTTCTGCGATTATACCCTGTCATCTGGATCAGACCTGTGACTTCTCCAGTCTTGGCTGTCTTCCTGGTTATTCTGCCGTCATCCAGGGCCAGACTATTTTTCACTCTCTTGAGCTTCTGTTGCCATCAATGACACAACAAAGTGCATTTCTGTAAGTCTTAGATGGCTTCTTTGGCCTTTGTGTCTCCCGATTCATATTTAGGATAAAAGAGATGATGCTCTGAATAGCCAGCATGCCTTGTACTCTCGATTGGGAGTAGAAGGCTAATGTATAAGTGGTAGCAAGGAGACATAACCTTTTTAGACCAATTTATTGCATTGAAATTCTGAAATAGAAACCAGATTTGACACCAGATGGTTAAGAGTGGGAAGATGGACAGCCCTCAAGGCACTAGCTTACCAGGGCTTGTAAGCACATTCATTCCCAATTCTCCCCCATGCATCTCAAGGGCCAGAAAGCAGATCACATGATCCCAAGCTTTAGGGTCTGTTGCTCAGTGTTGTACTTGGCTCCTGCCTATTTAAGGTGGGGCTCAAAAAATCCTCTTTCTCCTCCAGTTCCACCCAGAAGCTGCTAGGCGGACATTCTGGTGGTGCTTGTGGAATTTCGGAGCTGAGTTTTGTTTGTCAATCCTGGGGCAGGCCCCAGCAGATCTGGGGTGAAGGAGCACAAACAGGTGGGCTATGAGGGATGTGTACACTTGGCTGGAACGCATTGTGGTGCTGTCTCAGGGAGCTGGTATTTGTTTTTCCAGTTGTGCTTAGTCTTGGGAGGTGTTAGATTTCTTTAAAGCCTTTATGACTCATGACCCTACAAGAGCTCAGATTCCACTTGTCTACCTCCTCAACCCCATTCGCCTTGTTCTTTTTTTTTTTTAAGTTTTTAAAAAGATTTTTATTTATTTTTAGAGAGAGGGGAAGGAAGGGAGAAAGAGACGGAGAGAAACATCGATGTGTGAGGGAAATATCGATCTCACACACATCCCCACTGGGAACTGGACCTGCAACCCAGACATGTGCCCTGACGGGGAATGGAACCAGTGACCTTTCACTCTGTGGAATGGTGCTCAACCAGCTGAACCACGCTGGTCAGAGCTGCCTTGTTCTTCAAAATGAAAATAGCAAAATGTCTTAGAGTGGGCCTTTATTGAAGAGAACATCTCTGATCAGTTTGGGGAAAGCACTTTACAAGCTCAAAAGCACCACACAGTTGGGAGGAAGGATTGTCATTCCAGGGAATTTGCTTATGATTGGTTTCCCACAAGTGTTTCCAAATGACCAAACAAGGCTTATCTCTCAAATGGTCCCACTGGAAGCTTATCTCCTTCTTCCACACATGCCGCCAAGGCTCGGAGAGTGGAATTACTTTCAGAGACAGTTTAGGAGACACAGGAGAGCTTTGGTCTCTGTAAAGTTCCACCTAATTTTTGACCTAAACACCCCTGTCTGGTATGTTCTGCAGGCTTGTACATAAAACTTGGTACAAAATGCCAGTTGGATTTTTCCAAAAGTCAAAACCTCCCTTCAAAGAGTGTGGCCTTGCTATTATTGAGGAATTCAAATAAATTATACTAAGACATTTCAAGTAAGTTCCAGACAGGAGATTTAGAAACTCACAGAATTGTTGCTATATCTTTGGGACAAGCATCCAGCTTAAAGAGGTGACCATTATGGGATTCAATACTTGTTTAGAATACAGGTAGACTCACACACCTGTGCACAGCAGGAAATATATTATGAAGATCTCAATCAGGTCACCTTTTTCCATTTCCCTGGAGTATTAATACATTGTGTTTTATTTATTTTATTTTATTTTATTTCATTTTTGGCAGGAGCAGCCAATAAGTAACCAGTAATTGGTTTGTCAACTTATTTATTTATTTATTCATTGATAAATTTATCTATTCATTCAGTCAGTCAAGATCTGCTTGGCATCTGACTTTCAAGAACAACGACATGGTCAGTGCCTGCCTTCAAATCGGGGAGAGAGTTGAACATTAATCACCCCAATAAAAGTGAACAGAACAAAACTCACTATGACAAATGCCATGGAAGAGAGGAACGTAATGGAGCTCAGAAAGAGTCTGAAGGAGGACCTGGAGGTGGCGGTAGCCATGGTTTGGTGAAGGGCAGTGGACAGCTGGAGAGGACGGCTCATAGAAAGCCCCCGTAGCAGGATGGAGAGTTGGAGGACCAGAAGGGAGTGCAGTGTGGCTGCTGATGAAAGCGGGGCGGGAGATGAGGACAGAGACCTGGGCCAGGGAAAGACCACATGATTTATCATCCAAACCTTGGCACTCAGGAGAGGAAGACGAGGGGCCGCCAATTACGACCCAAACTGGCACAATGCCAACTGTTTTGGGCAAACCGGGGCATTTGTTCCCCTGGCTTGACCATGCTAGAGATTTTGGTCTTTATCCTAAAAGCGGTGCTAAGCAGGGTTTAAGGGGATGAGAATAAAGATATGATCACATTTACATTTTGAAAAGATCTTTCAGGTTAGTTATTCTTCAGAGACCGGAATGGTGGTCATTTCCTCAAGTGCCAAGAGTCCCAGGTTGATTTGGATAAATCTCTTTATGCTCCAGCCTCCTTTCTCTGCTCCCATCCCAGTGCTCAGCACACATCTGTGCAGCAGCTGCAGACCTGGGATTCCAGAGGCTCTGGCTAATTTGTAGAATTATGGGGATGGTGCCTGGCAATGGAGTGTTCCCATTAGTGCTGCTCATGTTCCCATTATAAGCTTGATGCCTTCCACATGCTCCTGTTTTATTCTGATCCTCCAGGGGACAGGCCAGTAATTAACTCTTTGGAGGACTTTGGCCCAACCTAGTGTCTTTCATTGCTAAGAGTTTCAGAAAAACAGGGACTGTTGCATGTAAATCAGTGGGAACCATGTCTTAGACCCACAGCAGGCTTTGCTCACGTGATGGTGTCCCTTCTACAATCTCTTCTCTGTCTCTTGGAGAGTCGCAGAGTTAGAAGGGGCTTTAAAAGATCTGAATCCCTACAATGGCCTATTGAAGAGTGGTTGTCCCCGCTCTGAACTCTTCCTGGGACCTTGACCACACTCTCCTAGGAGTCTGTTCTGATTTTGTTGACTTTTCTCAGTTTCTATTGCCACCACTCCGGTCCAAGCCGCCGTTTCCTCTCACAAGGATCATCGCCACAGCCTTCTAACTGCTCTCTCTGCCTCCTTTTCGGTGTCTCTCTAACCTGTTCCTCACACCATAGCTGGATCGCTGTTTGAAAAACAAAAATCAACCAAGTCAGTCAGTCGCTGTTGAAGCCTCTTCAACAGCTTCTCATAGACTTTTGATTAAAATCCACTCTCCTTGCTATGCCACGCCCCCAAAGCCCTGCTTTCTACCTGTTTCTCCATCATTCTCTCTCACCATTCTCCTCCTCACACACTAAGTTTCAGCACACTTGCCTTCTTTCATTCCTTCAGATACACAAACTCTTTTTTTTTGTCCCAGAGATGTTGCTTGAAACACTCTTTCCATGATTATTTGAGTAACCGTCTCCTTCTGATTCTTTAGGTCTCTGTTGAAGTGTCACGGAGGCCTGAAACAATCAGAAAGGTTTTTCCTGGCCCTCTGTTTACGGTGGGCCCCTCCAACTAATGTGTATCTCAGACCATTTTATTGCTTACTTTATTACTCCCCGTTTGTAATTATGTATTAGTTTATTTGATGGTTTGTTTTGTGTCAGCCTGTCTGGCTGGCTGAAATGTGGCCCGCTGGTGTGGAGCTCGTGGTCACTGCCTTCAGTGCAGTGTCCTCAGCACCCAGCACAGAGTAGTTGTGTTCAGTAAACACATACGGAATAAATGAACACGCAGCAGTGGATTTCCTTTTGTTTAACAACTTCATCTGCTATGAAGTAACTTTAAAATTTGAACCCTGTAGTCATGGTTACCATTTATTACATTTCTCTTTGGAATTCCCTTTTTTATAAAAAAGATCCCCTCCATCCCCCAGGTATTTGAAGAGCATTTTTTGTCCTTTCTAAGGCTTATTTTCTCTAGTCAAAACATACCCAGCTTATTAAAAAAAATCCCTCGTTTTTAAAATTTTTACGCTATGAAATGCCATCTTGTCTGATTCAGACTATTGTTCTTTTAGCCTATCAAATCCTTTTTTGGATTCAGAATCTCTCATTTACCATAGTGGTTATGCCTCCCATCTGTGAGGCCACTTAGAAATTTGATAAATATGCTAGTTAGCCCTCATCTGAGTCTCTAGCAAATATGTTGAATGCCCCTAGAGAGAATTCTTTCTTTAGGCATTGAAAACTTAATGAGCCCCTGGCAAAAATTAGAGACCCTTACTTTAAATATCAAGCAAAGAGTGGAATATTTTAACCAAGAAACAAATTTTTCTATAGTTGTCTAGATGACATTTCAAATTGGATCTATTGCCTGTTTCATACAGTCAACATATTTGAAAAGAAATGTAAATTATGGTACATAATAGTTGGTGGACATTTAAATGATCATTCTAAAGACTGTAGGAACACAGAATAATGGTGCATAATAAATGGGGAAAGCACAATAAAAGATTATATTATGAGGAAATTTTCTTCTCTATTTTGAGATGTATCTTTCTCATTTGTAATGAAAAACATATGTGTGTATGAAGACTTTACTTATATTCCTGTTCTAAAAATAAGTGCTTTCTTTTATGAAACCTCCCTTTCCACAGAAATATGGATCAAAAGATGTCCTGTAGGTGATGGAAGGCATACAATCTTTGGGGGACTGGGAGAATTAAGTCCTGCCTTGTTTTATAACTCAGAGGACTTAAAACTATATTTGCATCTTATTTTCTAAGTTTGTGCTTTCTTTCTTTTGAATGGTACTGATACTGCCTTCCTATGAAACTTATTTTTAGGAAAAATGTGAAATGGATAAAATTAAAATTTTTTTTCCTTTTCCTTTTACCATTTCTCTGTCCTCAGATAATGACTTCACACTGTCCCCACTATAGCTGGGCTTACTCTTTAGGGAACGCACCAAAGCTGACCTGTTCGGAGTACTATTTCCTCATAGCATCTATCTCTATCCCATTGGAGAGATTTCCTTGACCCCAAAAATACTATTGAACATTACAATAACTTACAAAATTCAGAAAAAATATAAAGAAGAAGGGACCATCACTCACTGCTCAATCACCCAGAAAAAGCCCCTCTATTTAAAAACAATCAGAAATCCATTTGGTTTAAGGAGCTTATTTATGGTTGATAATGCTTTCTTCTTGCCTCTCCCGTGGTAACAATTTTTTCATTCTATGCTAACTGGTCTTTAAATTCCTGAATTTCAAGGAGTGGCTTATTGGTGGACATTTTTTTCACTGTAACAGGGCTGCCAAAACATTTCTTAGGGAGAAGGGGCTGTTTGCCTTCTTCAGACAAAACCAATAAGACAGTCGTTTACTCCACCTTCTAGAAAATGCATCCCTTCTCTTCAAGATCCCATGTGGAGAAGATGCAACTTAATGCTCTTCCCCCATTTTTTCGTTCAACTATTCATCTTGGTCCTCACTTTCCACGCCCAGGCCCCTCTCCAACTTCCAATGATGACTATTAAGGCAGGCCACCCAGCTAGTCTAAGTCTTCTCTGAATTTCTGGTATGCTTTATTGTCTCTTCTACTTGCCTTTTTCCATCCTCGTATTTTTCTCAAGTTGTTTCTTATAAAGAAGGCCTGCCTTTCATCCAGACATGTCTCCAAGGGCCAAACCTGTGCTTTCCACAGAAAAATGTAATCAGAATACTTGAGGACCTCAGGGCTGGTACATCTTACTGCAAAACTAATCAGAATTTTCCCCTCAGAATATATTCAAGACAACTAATTCTTCTTTCATGTCTCCTTAATAAAGACAAGAGAATATTATAAAACTTTGCATAGTTTTTGAAATACTTGCAGTTTCAGCATCCTGGAGAAAGTTCTTATTGTCGAAACTTGAAGCAAAATATAGAATCCAGGGTTGCATCACTTTCCTCATTCGTTACCCTCAAGACTTGGCCTGTAGTCATCAACAGCACTTGAAGTGTCAAGTTGATGACAAAAGTGGTAAGGAAAGATCACGTCAGTGACGCAAGAGCACCTCACTGTTATGGCAGAACCCACTCACCTGATCAGGAGGGATAGCAGGGCAGCAGCCTCAGGTTAGGGAGTCTGATGCATTGAGCTTCCAAGGAACAGTGTAAATCACATGCAGTCTCTCAAGGGGTGTCAGTGGGGAGGTGCATCGTGGTGCTCGGACCTAGAGACTCAACTTTCAATTAAGTGCAGAAACTCATTTCATGGCAGTTTTTCCCTCCATTTTCTTTTGAACTTCTCTGGGCCTATCATGGAAAAGCTACTGTTGAACATGTAATGGGTAAAAATATAGAATAAAGATTCAGGGTCTGGCACATAGAAAGCATTCAATAAATATTTAGTGGCTGGATAAGTTAGTACACAGATTTGAACCCTGCCTTTGCCTCTAGTTTTCAAGCAACCTTGGAAAGCTGATGAACCTCTCTAAGCCCTGGCTTTTTTCATCTATAAAATATGGATGCTAGTGCCTTTCTTATAGGACTGCATGTGAGGATTAAAATACAGAGTACAGTGATTTTTAAAAAGTAAAAGAGTAATACTTGCTGTTATTGTTATTAGTAGGTAATGCCTGTAAATAAAGAGTCTTTCTAGTTATATTTTGGTATAGGGAAGTTTTTATTATACTTTTTCTCCTTTTTCAGTCTAGTTGCCCAGTACACATCTGAATACACTGCGGGGCCTCAATAGCTGTTTGTTGCTGTACCCTTCCAAAGACAAAATTAAAATCTGTTTTCTTCATTCTTCTTCTAGCCCAACAGTAGGGCCTCCCTCATTAGTCACTGAATTATTGCAGGGAAGCTGATTAATGGCGGCAAAAAAATGTTTCATGTGTGACAAATGCCAGATAAATCCTATAATGATAAAATTGCTACCTATGTCACGGGTGTATTCCTGGGGGGGAAATGCTTGATAATTTCAAGAGGTCGACCTGCTCCAGCCAGAGCCATGGACCTCCAGTGGTCTGGTGCTGTCTGCAGAGAAATGGGCTCTTTGAGAGCAAATGATCAAACTCTGCAGAAACTAGTCTACAAAATTCTGTTCCCATTTTGTACTTCTTGCTCTTACAGTGAACCATACCTCCTGGTATTCATGCTCTTGTGTTGTTCCCACCT
Source organism: Macrotus californicus (assembly GCA_007922815.1). Lineage (NCBI taxonomy): Eukaryota > Metazoa > Chordata > Mammalia > Chiroptera > Phyllostomidae > Macrotus > Macrotus californicus. The sequence goes on along the minus strand of VMDR010002034.1, from coordinate 84,349 downwards.
TGACTCTGGGCTTGGCCAGTGACTTGCTTTGGCCAATGGGATCTCAATACATGTGATGCAAGCAGAGTCTCAATGAACACTTACACCCCAGAGCATGGCCTCCAGGAACGCTTCTGCTTGCCATCCAGGCTCCATGCTGTAAGATGCTCAGGACAGGCCACTAAATGATGAGAGGCCATGTGGAAAGACCCTGAGGGATGAGAGCCAACTTAGTCGTGCCTCAGCTGGGCTCACAGCTGAGTGCAGCACTGGAGTGACCTCAGCTCTGCTCCAAGTGACCTCCCAGCTAAGTCCTGTCAACCTAGAGACTTGTGAAATATAATTATGTATTGTTATTTTGAGCCATTGAATTTTGGGCATCTTCTTTATGTAACAATAAATAATGGACACATAGTCTCTCTCCTCTCATCATTTGCTCTCAAAGAGCCCATTTCTCTGCAGACTGCACCAGACCACTGGAGGTCCATGGCTCTGGATGGAGCAGGTCGACCTCTTGAAATTATCAAGTATTTCCTCCCCAGAAATACACTCGTGACATAGGACCCCTGGACAGACCAAATGGAAGCATTGCTGGCTAGATCTCCAAAAAATAATCTCGGTGTTCACACTAGTCAGCCCTTGTTTAGCCTGGGAGGAGATTATGCATCTCCTTGGGTGTCTTGCTTTTATCGATGCAAACGCTGAGGCTCAGAAAGAATGAGTAACTTGTCCCAGATCACTTGTCTAGGTCTTCCAATTTAGCCTTCAATGTTCCTTCTATTAAGAGCCCTCAGAATATGTTTAGATATGTTTAGTTGCAAAGGAAACTTCAAATCAAAGGCATGTCATGGTATCCAACTTATATACAACAGCTTTTATCTATTCATACAACAATCTCTGATGACTGTATATAGTTCTTTTCTAACTTGAAATAATAATTTAAATATCTCATGAGATTCATGTTGTCCATGGAAATTAACAGCTAGTTGAGGCCAGGGAGTAAAGTGCTGGCTAAAATACAGATATCTTCAGAAGAAGTAGAGAAATGATTCATACAGATTTTTTCAATACTTTTCTCAGTTGCCGGCAACGTACAAAATTACATTAGTTTCAGTTGTACAACATAGTGACCAGACATTTATATAACTTACAGAGTGCTCTGATAAGTCTAGTACTTACACTTTCCTTCTGCTGTACTTGGATTCTCGCTAGAAGTTGCGCTAGGCCTTTAAGAGTAAAAAAATTGTGTCTCATCTAACTCGTCTGTTGTTCACTCTTGTTTTGGTACTAGGCACTGTGGTCTACAGGGATCTAGAGGGAATGAGACAGTTCTTGTCCTCAAGAGGGTTTGACTCAAAGGGATTCGCAAAGCTAGTTAGTGTGAGATCAGGGCTGTATCTGCGGGCTGGTTACCCTAGTGGGTGCCAGCCAAATGCCAGGTTGCCTTCTAGAGTTGTGAGCCATGCTTGGTTTTTGTAATTATGGCCTCAACAGGTGACGTATTCTTTGGGTCCCTATCTCATTCTAAGATTATAGTCATGCATTCTGAGTGCTTTGGCATAGTTTATTCCTTCTAAGAGTCCCCTTTATGTGTCAAGTAAAACTTTCTTATAGATTAAATTCAGTTTTTCTTTCTCTCATTCATTGGGACAGGGGTATGATCTATACCATGGTGTTATAGTTGCATTCCTAAGAAGCCTCTTTGTAAAAATCACTTTAAAATTAATTATTTCAAAGGGAAAATGGGGGATTTAGGCCCAAAATAATAGAGTAATTTTGCCTGCAGGCATTTCAATAATACTGGTGTTTTTATAGCTTTAAGTCTATAGTCATAAAGCTAAATATCCCTGAGCAATCCAGCTTTGATTATATCTAGCTTTTGATCAGGAGGCATGGCCTTTGTTTTTCAATCCTCACCAAGACTATTGTTGGCACAAGACTTCTTAGCCATTTTTATCACGTTTTTCACCCATTGTTGGATAAACATATCACAGAATCACTCAAACAAAGCAGCTGACAGCAAGTTTTTTTTTCTCTTTGTCTGATATAATGTTAGTTCTAGCATTACAACCATGTGCATAATGAAAATCACATGTCCCATTATTGATTCAACAAATATTTTTTGATGCCTCCATAGTCAGGCACTGAGCCAGGCACTGGGGATGTAGCGGTGAACAAGACAGACCAGCCCTTGCTGTTATACAGCCTGTACTCCAATGGTCCTTTAGCACCCAACGTAATGTCATGCGGTGTAAGTGGATGAAAAGAGATAGAATTGGAGAAGGACCAGTGGCTGGGTCGTGCTGAACCTTGGAGTCATTGAAGGGGCTTTGGATTTTGTTCTGAATGTGATAGAAGCCATTAGAAGTTTTTGAGCAGAGGAATGATCTAATACATTAATATTTTAGAAGATGTATTCTGGCTGCTGTAGGACAGATTATAGAAGGTTAAAAGGGATAGATGGAGAAAGTTAGGAGACCACTGTAGCCTGGATTCCTCCATAAAGCTGAGCCTAGACAAGGGGTCGTTTATAGGAAGTGTAGGTTGTTTGGGAAGTGATCCAGGGAACAGAAGGAGAGGCATAGGAAGGGTAAGACAAGAAAGAAGGCATTGTTAGGCCAGTGATGTGGAAAATACCAATATATTCTGTAGACAGCTGGGGCTATACTCCACCAGGGACCTCTGGGAGGCCAAGTGGGAATTCACCTCTGAACTGTTCAGCTCCTGTCCTCTGTTGGTCCACAGTTGCCCACTAGGGTGTTCACTCTCTTGCCCTGCCAGGTTTGTGCAGGAGGCAGAATGATGGAGTAGTTTCCACAACACCCCACATTCCAGGCAGCAGCAAGGGACAGAAGCAAGATTCTGTGGGGCAGCTGAGGCACAGTGAGGGCATCTACTCAAGAGGTGTCTGATCCAGAAGCAAGTGTAGAGAGAGATGATGGGGGCCCAGACTTGGACAGTCATGGGGAGGTGCTGAGAAGTGGAGAGGTGCTGAGAAGGGAGCAGCTCCCTGCGTTCTATCCCAATCACTTAGGGAAAATTTGTATTGGAATAAAAATGTCTGTATTTTTGCAGTGAAACAGATCACTGATTTCTCAACACCTTGCCTCTCTGGTGTTATCTCCACTTCACAGTCCTGCTCTCACACTTGCTCACACAACTACCCATTTTGTGGACATCAAAGTTTACCATTTAAAAAATGAAATTGATGAATGAAGATTTAATAACCTGCAAAGAAGCCTCTTTCACCTATATGTCTTCTTTATTTAACGTATTTGATGGATTGTACTGGCAAATGAAGGTGATGTAATGGGAGCGAACTCAAATGTGCTGTGTATTTGGGCAGGAAAATGTACTTTGGTTTAGACAAATGTCTTCAAGGATAGAAGACTTATGGACAATTTCAAAAATGTCTGTTTAAAAGTTAAATAACAAAAGAATATCCCTCCATTGGTCACGGTTATTCAAGTTTCTTATATCATGCTAACTGAAGGCCAGGAATACAATTTTCATGGTATGAAATGCAACATTTTGAAAAATAGTATGCATTGGGGTGTTTCTCAGGAAAAGGAAAGCATCTGTAACTTGTTTTTAAAAATCTACTGGTGTATAAAGGTGCCTAGAAGAGTACTCCGGAGAAGAGCGATCCAAAGAATGTTGCCAAGAGCCACAGCAGGGAGCCTGAGTAGAAATGCATTATGGCGTCCGAGGTTGCTGTGCATCTTCTGGGGAGTGTTTCAGGATGCGCTTGGGGGAGCCTTGTCTCCCTTGCATTATCTCCCTATGAAGTTGGCTCTGCTACATTTTCATTATTCTCTACAGTCTTTGTAAGCTTTTTGTTTGATCTCAGTTAGGCAAAGTGTGAATAATACTTTTACTACTACTAATTTCAGTTTAATCAGTCCTCTGCTATGTAAGCACTATGCCAAGCCCTAAACATACCTATACATTGGAAAAGAACAAGTATTTTCTTAGTAGAGGATGTGAGAATTCTTTGTGGAGAGAGACATCTTTTGCAGAAAAGTTTCTTCAACTCACTGAGGTGTGGAAGGAAACCTCCAGGGTCTGGAAGTGGGGGTATCAGGCAATCTTAGGTTGAAAAATAAGGAGGACTCCTTGTGTTAGCAAGTGGGATAAAAAAGAGGAGATGATAGAACTTCCAAGGACTGCTGTACGATGAGGGTGAGGAAAGAAGAGATACCCCATGGCTGGAACCAGGAAGAGTGACGTGGGAATTAAGCCTGCCTACTGGGGACTTTTTAATTGAACCATTTGTACTCCTTGTGCTGTGAGCCCTCCTGCTGACAAATCTTTATTATAATTATGAGTAATGATTTGCAGAGAAAGAGCTGTTTGGTTTCAAGGTGGACTTCAAGCTAACACACTCAGGTTTTGCAAATAAGCTGGAGAAGGGCCAATAACTGGTTTATGCTCAAGAGGAAGTAATGTGAGTGATTAAGAATATACATTTGAATCCTAGCTCTATCATGTTTTAGTGTTTCTCCATTTGCCATTCCTATTCTCAGCATTACTTTGTGCCCCAGGAGGCCGACCTCTGTCTACATTGTTATGTCACCTGGATGCCCCTGATCTCTGACTTCCAGTAGAGCTTGATCAATGAAATGGGAGGCACTGGCAGAAGATTAGAGGATGGGAGAAAAGAGAGATCAGAATGTTAATTCCCTCTGTCCTTCCCTGCCAAGCTGTGGTTTTGGCAGTGACTAGGTTTCTCTATCTACAGCCATCTCTCCGTGCGTACAGCTCTTACCTGCTTTCAACTACATCAATCTCTCTTCTTGTCCCTTCAGGCCTAGAGGTGGTAATGACTTTCTGTTGGGTAGTCCTTGAATCCATCTTATATTCTTCACTTAATTCTGCCATACATGAAACACTCTGTTCCCCTTTGAACATGCCTACCTCCTTGACTGTTACAGTGAGTAACCTTGTGCAAGTATTTAACTGTTTTGTGTTTCTGTTTTTACATCTGCAAAATGGGATTGGTATTAGTATATAGCACATAGCATGGATTGTTGGTAGATTAAACCAATCAGCAAACATAAAGGTACTTTGCATTTATAAGTAATACAGTAAGAACAAGTAATTATGTTACTTATTACAGTGACAGTAAGCAAAATTTCTCATTTTATCCTTAAAATAATTCTATAAGGCAGATATTATTTTCCTTCTTTTACAAATGGAAAAAAAAACCTTAAGGCCTAGTGAAATTTAAATAACAGATTTGTGATTCAAGAACTAGGTCAAATTGGGAAGCTTTTTTTTTTACTTCATTGCATAAAATGAGATTTCCCACCTAGTTAAAGAAGAGAGAATAAATAGTAAGATTAGTAGCCACCAAAAAGCACACCAAAATACTCTAGTTATGATGGAGTATTCAGGAGATTTGTTTTTCAAGAAACCAATCTCCTAGAAGTGACTTTGGACAATAAAAAGGACATTTGTCAATGTCAGGTCATGAAACACAGCTTCCCCCCTCTCTCCACTCCCCAAATGGAGCTTGTCACTTAGATTCTTTTATTTTTTTTTAAAGCCAAATTGATTTTTCTTTTGACTTCAAGGACCTTCTCTTTTTAGTATGCTTCTGTATCCTCAAGACTTGATTCTTATAAAGGGCTATTTTCATCTTCCTTATTGCCTGCTGAAAAGGTCTGAAACTGGTGATTAATGAAACAGTCCTCACTGTCATTTCCCAAGGCAGGGCTTTTGTAGTGAAAGTCGGATGGAAAAGTGAAACTGGAAGGGCTCAGTTTCACATTAAACCTTCATTTAAAAACCTGACTGCTGTGTGAAGGGAGACAAGGAGACAATGAATGTAATCAAACTGGATTTGTCTAAGCCAGTGATACAGCATCTCCTGAAACTTCTTTTGAAGGAAATAAATTCCTTTTGGCTTCTATAGGAGAGGTATTATCTTTCAGACTAAAAACAAAATGATGGGCCCCAGACGGAGATAACCTGGTAAAATGTGTGTGCCAAGTTCTATTCAACAGTCTCCTCTGCGGTAGCTGGACCAGGAGGAAGAAGTGCAGAGTAGTTATGTCAGAAAGAGATTGGCCAGGGGTATCAAGATTGATAGCTCTGAACATCAGCAACCTGGCTGGAAAAGGTGTCTCTCATTTATACTCCCCTTAGCAACAACAATTTGTCATCCATCTACAGGTACAACTGCCTTTGTGGGAGCTGTGGGATCTAGCACCATATGCCACAGGATCCAAAAGGAGTATTTCTACTTAAGCATTGGATAATAGACATATAGATCTACAGACCTCAGACCCAGCTATAGACTCTGCAGTGGTCCATGGATTGGCTCTAGCTGGGAACCCTGGAGAACACTCTCTTACACAATCACTTTTGGATAAGAAATTCTTTCTGGATGCTCAGGATTCCCCAGAGAAGTTCCAGCACACCATTGGAAGGACAAATATATACATTTAAGAGGGTAAGAGAAACAGTTTGACTTTACTCTGTCACCCTCCCCTCAAGGCAGCACAGGTCAATGCATGAGAGACCTTGGCCATGATTTCTCCTGTGAGGGAAAGTGAGAGTGTGTAGGCAAGAACTCAGCTTCCCCAACTGTGCAGGACTCTGTTGCAGAGGCTTCTTTTTCTTTCACCTCATGCAGAAGAACTAATATTGTTAAAATGCCCATAGTATCCAAAGCCATCCATAGATTGAATGCAGTATTGTCAAAATTTCAATGGCGTTTTACATAGAAATAAAAAAAAAATATCCTAAAATTCATATGGAGCCACAAAAGACCCTGAATAGTCAAAGCAATCTTGGGAAAGAACAAAGCTAGAGTCATCACACCTTGATTTATTTATTTATACTTTATTTTGACTTTTAAACTAAACAGCCAAGATATGAAAACAACTTAAGTGTCCATCAATGGATGAATGGATAAAAAGGATATGATACACACACACAGGAATATTATCCAACCATGATAAAGAAGAAAATCTTGCCATTTGCGACAACATGGCTGAACCTTGAGGACTTTATGCTAAGTGAAATCAGTCTAACAGAGAAAGACAATGATCATGTATATGCGGAATCTAAAAAAGCTGAACTTAGAGAAATAGGAAGGCGGTGGTTGCCAGGGGCTGAGAGGTGGGGAGATAGGGAGATGAGGAGATGTTGGTCAGAGGGTACAAACTTTCAGTTAGAAAATGAGTAAGTTCTGAGCATGTAATGTACAGCATGGTGATTATAACTAACAATACTATGTTGTACACTTAAAAGTTACTAAGAGAGTTCATTGTTCTCACCACAAAAAAGAATCGGTAATTATGTGAGGCAATGAAGGTGTTAATTAATCCTGCTATGGTCATCATTCTGCCAAGATGTGTGTGTCAGATCATCACACTGTAAACTAAATGTATACAATGTTAGATGTTAATTATATCTTGATAAAGGTTGAAAAAAGAGAATGATCATTATATCCAAAAAGGCATACTGAGTATAGAAAATTAGAATTAATTAAAAGTATGTTGAGAAAATGAATATATAGTCTCAGAGAGAAAAATAATCCACTTGGAAGGTAATAGGGGAAGAATTTGATAGCATGAGAGAAAGGTTAAGCATAATACATTTGATTTGGTAAGGCTTTTGACAGGGGTCAGCATTCACTTGTCCCTTTGTATAAATTCATATTCAATTCATCAACCTTTTTTCATTTACTATTCCCATGGGGCTTGCCTGGTGTGGGGTGGTACCTGCATCAGCACATGTAGCTAACTTTGACAAGAGACAATCTTCCCACGTCAGTAACAAGTACAGTAAAGTTTATTTTGTGTTCACTTCATGGTCCAGTGAAGATCAATAGAACAGGTCTGCAAAATTTACTTCCTTTTATCTTGACATCCATTTAAGCAGTCCTTTTTACCCCTCCCTAACTATAGGAGCTCTATAATCAGGGACAGTCCTTGTCTGTGTGGTCTTCATCATCATCCTTACTGTTACCACCAACAGGGGGATCTGAACAACCAGCATTCACTGAGTGTGGCTGTGTGTCAGTTACCACAGTAAACAGTGCAGACAGTTCATCTCATTGTCTTTTACAAAGAATGATCATCATGAATCAATAGATTAGGAAACTGAAGCTTCGAATCTCATAGTCAGGAAAGTGGAGCTAGAATTCAGACCTATATCTATTCAAATCCTAAATTTTCTTTATCACTTCTTTATAGTACCTGCTATGTCCTAAATATAGAGAAAAAATTTAAAAAGATAGAGAGTATCAATAAAATTCACTTTCCACTTAGAATGAAATGGAGAAAGTACTGGAAGATTTAGTCTATTCTTAGGGATTGAACCTTGTGTCCCCCTGGTCCTAAGCCCTGCAACCTGAGTTTGCCAACTCTTTTTCTCTTGAACCCAGGAGTGGAGTCCAGCTTTTGCTGGGTTTGCACAAAGCCCCATTCACACAAAACCATGCAGGTACTCACTAGATTTTACTGAAGTTTTGTGATGCGGTTGGGGAATAGGAGCACAGCATATATTATCAAAAAACAAAGAACTTCAAATTGAACATCAGAAATCCCTTTCCCTAGACACCCCACCCCCTGAGTCCTCAGACCTTGCACTGGGTGCTTTGTCTTAGCTTCAGGCCACATGCTCTGCTGGTCCCTTTCACCTTCTTTCCTGGACTGCCCCCCAAACTCCACCTTCTCATTCTATCAAGTACAGCCATTTGGTTTTCTCTAGCTTCAAATTCGGCTTCATGCTCACCTTTGTGAATCCAAATTCATGAAGGTGCTCAATAGAACACGAGGGCTTTTGATATAACTATATAACCGACTCCTTCTTTAAAAGGCACATGGTAGAAATTTCCTGTCCCACCCTCTGTAGAGCTACCGCCCTGCCGAGACCGGGCTCATTCCTGCCAGGACCCAGCAGAACCTTCTCAGATGAACGCTAATGGTAACTTCAGAGTCTCCTGATAGCTTGAACCAGGCAGATTCCCTGGAGAGCAATTTCAGGTCTGGGCCTCTGCCTCCTCCTGCCTCTGGGTTAGGCTGGGGTTTCTGGAACCCAGAGGATTCCTTTGGGCTGTTGGGCTCCTTAAAGGGCATTTGGCACCCTGTAAAAACTGTTCATTAAAGGAAACAGTAGGACTGCTTTCCCTTTAATAGTCTAGCCCTGGAAAGTTTGACCGACTTGGGGAGGTCTGACGTGGAATGCTGTAGACTTTGAGATGGTGGTTGAGCCTGTTTGGCAAGGCAATAGCAAGGCTATCGAGGGGAGACATGGCTGGTTGAGCTCTGAGGCCAAGTTCCTGGTGGTCAGGAAAGCCCAGTGAGAGCACTATAAAAAATAATAACAGCAGTTAAGCCATTCAGGGGTCCAGTTTTGAGCCGAAATTCCAGATTCTGCTTTTTTTCCCCCTCACTCTTGAGGTTTGGCTCACCGCTTTTTCCCCTCTCCTGAGATCCTGTTGACACATGAGTGTTATTAAGGCTTCTAGAGGGTGGGGTGAAGGGTGACCATGTCACAAAGGAAGGCTAATTGGCTAGGACTCCCCCCTCCACTCCCTCCAGCTGGCCTGAATCTCTTTGGTTTTTAGTTCTTCCTAAAGGATCTTGGCATTGGTGGCCTGTGTCTCTTTTCAAAATAATTAAAACCAAAGGAATTCAAATTAGGCCCTTTCTTGCTGTCAGTGCTGTTTTGCCCTACTTTGCAAGGTCTGGGAAGCAGGGTGCCATTGGGACATTTTGGCTCCCTACCTGGACCTGAGCTCAGTTAACTCCTTCTGCAGAGTATGTCCAAGCTGTGACATCCCCTGAAGCAGGAATGGTAAATTCTAGGCACATGTGAGGCTCTTTCCACTCTCAAACTTGTGGCAGAAATTGCTAATGGAGCAAGGAATGTTTTCCCCCAGCTAAGCCTGGGTAGAATTGTGATCCTCCTTTTTTAAAGACAATGAATTTAGTTTTTTAAATGGAGGTAACATTATTTAAGCATTATATAAATTTCAAGCAGATAACATTATAATTCAATATCTGTAAACTCTATTGGTGCTCACTGCCAGAAGTCCAGTTTCCATTGTTTACCATATAGTTGACCCCATACCCATTGCACCCTCCCCACTCTGGTAACTACCTTTCTGTTTTCTGTATCTATGTGTTTATTTTGTTAGTTTATTTGTACTATTTTGTTTTATATTTGCATGTAAGTGAAATCATTCCAATTTTTTCTTTTCTGACTTATTTCACTTAGCACAATACCCTCAAGATCCACCTATGTTGTTACAAATGGTAATATTCCATCTTACTTTATTGCAGGGTAGTATTTTGTTGTATGTAGACTACATCTTGTTTATTCACCCATCTGTTGATGGACACACAGGTTGCCTTCATATCTTGGCTATTGTAAATAATGCTGCTATGAACATAAGGGTAGATATGTCTTTTTGCATTAGTGTTTTCATATTCTTTGGATAAATACTCAGAAGAGGAATTTCTGGATTCATGATCCTTCTTAATACAACTCTTCCAGGAGCTACTACCAGTAATCAAGATTGGTGTAGGGGATGGAATTTATTTAGCATCTTTGTTTTACCCTAAATCTCTCTGAGGCCCAAAAGATATTGTCTTCTTGGTAGAGGCTTGACCAAAGGCCAGGTTAATTGTATAAATTGTAGGTTTGCTTTAGAATCCAAAAGAAACTCATTCCTTGGTCTTCAGACTTCTCGAATCTTTATTCCTCCCCCCCACCCACCCACCATTTACCTCTACACTTCTTCAAAATGCACTCTAGCTTCTCAGGGAAGGTTCTCTGCTTTCTAAGGTGTATGCTATCAGTTATTAAAGGGACCACTGAATTCAACTGAGACTCCCTTGACCAGATTTACACCACTTATAGTGAATCTTTTCTGGTTTACTGCCTTCAGTTAAAATGAAAAATATGTTACCTGGAATAACTGAGCTGTCTGGAGTTTCTGGAGTGGTGAGTGGAAACAGCTGAGTGTGTAAGACTTGGGGCACCGGGGCAGACAGAGCTGGACTCAAACTGCAGTTGGATCACTTGCCAGCCGGGTGACCTTTGAGAAATTGACTCAACCTCTTTGAACATACATTTTATCCCCAGTAAAATAGGAAGTCCTTATCTCATGTTTTATTGTGAGGATAAAATGAGTTCATGCCTATAAGGCACTTGGCACAGTTTGGCCAATTCTGGGCATATGTGTGGCCCCTTCTACCCCCAAATCTGTAGAAGACACTATTAAGTGGACCAAGGCATTTGATAAGTTTGTGCTGATTTTATCCTTACTCCTTATCTGCCTGACAAAGAGGTGACCTTAGTTGTCCAAAGTCACACAGCTAATAAAGTCACACAGATTCTAGGTCTGCTGGGCCTCAGAGACTATGTTCTTAACCACTTTGATGCCTCCTAGCTGACTTCAGACAAGCTACTCTGATCTTCACATTCTAGAGAGAGAAGAGTTTTTTCACTAGTAAAATAGAGATAATATAATCTTTCTCATTTAATTGTTGTAAGAATTGGATTAGTACTTGTAGCATAGGACTTGAGCTGTTGTAAATATATACTATCATATATTTACCATCATCATCATCATCATCAATTACCATCATTATTATTGTTATTGGGTTGACCAAAAAGTTTGCTTAGTTTTTTTCCATACGATGGCTCTAGTAGCTCTTAGTTGTCTTTAGCTTCATTCAAAACAATTTGGCTAGATCGTTTTGTGACAGCTGTTATATCAGCATGCACTTAAAAAAACCTTATCAAAATTGGTGAATTTTTGTGTAGCCATGCTAATAGTGAAGATGGAAGAAAATATGCAACATTTTCAGCATATTACGCTTTATAGTTTTAAGAAAGGTAAAAACACAACTAAAACACACAAAAAACATTTGAGCAGTGTGTGGAGAAGGTGCTGTGACTGATCGATCATATCAAAGGTGGTGTGAAGTTTCATGCTGGAGATTTCTCACGGTCGATGCTCCACAATTGGGTAGGCCAGTTGAAGTTGAAAGCGATCAAATTGAGAACAATCAATGTTATACCACATGGAGGGATTGCTGACATACTCAAAATATCCAAATCAATAAAGTTATTGGTAAAAATGAAGAATATGTCTTTTATTTTACAGAAAAAAACATATGACATTTTAGCGAACCCAGCATGTTTCCGCCCCCTCCCCCAATCCACTTCCTCTTTACCAGCACCTAGCATTGTAGTTGGCACATCACAGGTGTTTGGTGTGTGTAAGTAGCTCTGTTGGGGCGACATATGGTATTATCACTCCAGTGAGGGGGGAGGAACAAATGACTGTTCAGACTGAGAACTCTGGCTGACCTTCTGGCATCCTCATAAACAATTCCAGGAAACCTATTTCTCACTACCTTGGGAAAAGCCTGGAGAAATAAGTCAGCCAAGCAAGGATCAGAAGCTCCTTCCAGTCCCCGCAGGATCTTGGCTGTTTGTGGCCATCCTGTAGAGGCTGGCCTTCTAACTGGTCAGTGAGATAAGATCTGTTCTTTCTATGTCCATGAGGTGATAGCTATTAGGCTTCCTGTGTGTGGAAGGTGCAGATGTAGGAAAGATCTCATGAACAGTTGTGTCCCTATCTTTAATACTCAGTGCTTGAAATAGACTACTCTTGTTGAGGTTGTTGAGAGAGGTATGTTTTGTCTCCAAGAGGTTTAAGCAAAGCAGAATTTCCTGAGCTTTGACCTAAGCTAACCAAAGATTTATTATCCAGATTATTACACTTGCCCATGTGGGGGGAGAATCACTATGATTCAGGTTGTCTTCCTTAAACTCTTATGATCATTTCCTTCTTCAAAACATGTTAGTTCTGCTGATGGCAGTTTTGCATCTCTGTTGGCTGAAGGACAACAGTGTAACTTGCTTCCAGTCCGCACATAGCCATTATTCCTTATGGTTCACCTATTTAAAAAAATAATTTAAAAAACTTTTCATGTCAGAATAATTGTAGATTTACAGAAAAGTTGCAAAAGTAGTTGTCGTATAGCTTTACCCAAAGAGAATTCCCACAAACTTTCACCCAACCTTCCCTAACATCTTACACAATCATGCTACATTTGTCAAAACTAAGAAATTAATATTGGTACCTTGCTATTAACTAAGCTATAATCTTATTTTTGGATTTTAGCAGTTTTTCCACTAGTGTCTTTTTTTTAAATTTCATAATCCTATCCAGGACTTCACAGTTTTTTAAATTGTCATATTTCCTTAGTCTTCTCTTACCTGTGACCGTTTTTGAGTTTTTCTTTGTTTTTCATTACATTCACAAATATTTTGCATGCAGAATGTTTCTCTATTGGGTTTGTCTGATACACTTTTTTATTTCAATAATTTTTTATTTTATATTAGTTTTAAATTTACAAAAATTGCAAACATAGCACAGAGAGGTCCACGTACCCCATACCCACTTTTTCTTATTTTTCACATCTTACATTGTTGTGGTATATTTGTCACAAGTAATGGACTGATACTGATATAATATTATTGACTAAACTCTACAGTTTCTTCAGACTTCCTTATCTTTTATCTAATGTCTCCTTTTCTATTTTATGATCCCAACCAGGATGCCAAAGCACATTTAGTTGCTATTTCTCCTTAGGCTCCTCTGGTCTGTGACAGTTTCTCAGATTTTCCTTATTTTTGATGACCTTGATAGTTTTGAGACATATTGGTCAGGCATTTTGTAAACTCATTTTCAGCTGGGATTTGTTGAACATTTTCCTCATAATTAGACTGGGCTTGTGGTTTTATGGGAGGAAGAGTGTGGAGGTAAAGTGCCATTCTTATCACATCATATAAAAGGTACATACTATTAACATATTTTACAACTGTCGATGTTGACCTTGATATCTTGGCGGAGGTAGTGTTTGTCAGGTTTCTCCATTGAAAATTTACTCCCTCACTCCCTTTTCATACTGTATTCTTTGTAAGAAAGTGACTGTGCAGAGTACACATTTAAAGATATGAGGAGCCATATGTTAGCTTCATCTCTTTGAGGGCAGAGTATCTACATACATTATTTGAAATTCTTCTGCCTTCGTTCATTCACTTATTGGAGAACTGCTTACTTTTTGACTGCTTACAGAACTGCTTACAGAATTTCTGCCTCAGTTCTAAAATTAGCCATTTTTCCAAAAGGCCTATTTCCTTTACTGGAAAATGGTCTTAGAAAACAAAATCTGGGTGCTAGGTGTGTTCATTGCTACTGGAGTGTTGCCAGTGCCAGGCCCTCTTAGCTGACTGAGAAGGAAATACATGTGTGTATAGTGACCTATGCATCTATTATTTCTCTATGTAACTATCTGTATCTGTGTTAAGTCAAACACAAATTCATACTCGTGTCTCCAATTCTATTCTAGCCTCCTTTCTTTGCTTCTTTATAAACTCTCTAACAGTACGAAACCTGGATCCTATCATCTGCCATTCATGTACTTAGTTGTAAACTCCAGTATATACATATGGAGTGGTTGGAGATTTGTTAACCTATATTCCTGTAGAAAACAATTTTATCAACTAGACTACAGTTCTCTGTGCAGTTACTTTTTCCATTAGTCTTACAGACTCCATTCCTTCATTATCTAGGTCAGCACCTTTTCCCCCACCCCCTTCACTGAGCTATGTTTCATACCTTTGCAGTTCAGGCAGAATTTTTTTTGGCCACCTTTTGCATTCCATCTGGGATTTCCCTAACTTCCTAAATGATTTATGTTTAATTTGCACATGTCAAAATTCACTCTTTATACTGAAAATTTCTATGGATTTTGACAAATACATAGTGTTGCCCATTTTTTTTCTACTTGCTGCTATGGTATTTTTTCAGAAGTTTAAAAAATTACTTTGATATAAATATAAGGTATGTCAGAGATTATATTTAACTTATTAATTACTGAAGGAAATTATAATGTGTTAAAACCAGTTCAAATAGCATTTCAGAAGCTAGGTATCCAATATTAGGTTAAGAACGGTAAGTTAGATACAAAACTGGTGGTTGTCCAATCTGGTCAGATGTCATAAATTCTGAGATTATGTGTTCCGTGGGAGAGGAATTATTTCCATCCTAACCGTACAAAGACACAAAAGTTAGCCTCTGCCCCAGCAGGGCTGTAAAACAGCTCAGATAATAGATTATCAAGAAGAGCACTGCCCGAGGAGAACATCCAGAAACTGCTTCTTAAGTTCTATAGATTTTTTTCTGATGCTAAGGTGGTGAAAAAATATAATTAAGGCAGCTGACAAAACTACCTAGTTAGAAAGGGACAAAAATTGTTAAGGAGATCAATTCAAGAGAGAAAAGTAAGAATAAAATGAATCCAGTCTAAAGTTAGACTCAAACATTTATACACCCGAAAGTCTTGCACAATCACCAAGGGCAAATGACAGATTCAACAATGAGCTTTCTAGCACTCAAAGCAAAGTTGGAGCCAGGGGCCTCCTAAGATTTGTCATATTCACAGAAGGTTCAGAAATACATGGTCTGATTGTCTTGGGTCTGATTTTTCATTTGGACAGAAAGCTAAAGAAGCTTTGTATTAGATTGGCACAAATGTCTGTAGTTCCAGAAGCTGAGAAACTTTCAGACCAGAGAAGACCTCAGATAAAGCCAAATCACACTACACTCTCTCAGGTGCTTCTAGCCAGAACCTTTTGCAAATTAAACCGAGGCGATGGGCCCATACGTGCTATATGCCAAACAAAGAGATGTTGCTTACCATAATGTGTCTGGCTAGGTTAATTTTCTGTAAATATCTCTTGCAAAGGTGACCAGATTATACTAATGTTGATAGAATATGAAATCCCCACCAAATTACCTATCACTAGGGCTGGTCCTCCCAGTCTCCTGAAAGACACATTCCCAAGGGCTGTGGGACTAAGAATTGTTGATCTGCCTGATACTGCTTCTAGATTGTTTTGACATCAATTTGCCTATTATATTATTGTATACTAGGTAAAGTTCCTTTTGAAATGTCCAACCTTTGTTCCTTTGTCTGCATTTAGGCTTTAGACATTTGGACACACTAAGTCTTTATCGGCAGCTTTCGAAGTATCATGAAAGAAATCCCAGAGGGAAGGAAAGTATCAGAGGTCAAAAGTTGAGGTTACTTGTGTGCTTGGGTCTTTCCCAGAGCTGTACTTCCCAGGAACACATCACTGCTCTGGTTTGAGAAGGAAAACATTCTAATTGGTGCTTTTAAGGGTGATTCCCTTACTGTGTCTTTGTATAGACCTGGAGTTGAGATCCTTTTTACCTGAATCATCATCTTTTAGTCAAGTAGAAGCACTGTGGGATTTCTTCCCTATGCAGGATTAATGGAAAATGGCTTTTTCTTTGAAAGGTGTTGGAAATACAATCCCTTCACTGGTCTCAGATTCAGGCAGATCATTTCCAAGATAAGTATTTTTTATTGAACCGTTTTCATTTTCCCAGTGAGGTCACCAGTCTGCCTCCCCAGGAGGCCTCCCACACAGGTTGCATCACACCATCCCGCTCAGCCCTGGAGGTCCTATCTGGCGGCACTGGCGCGTGGCCCAAGCCTGAGATGCAGTGAGAGGAGATATGGCTCCTCCTTGTCTCACCCACAAAGATGTGAATCTCAGCACTTTGATTGACAGTTTTGTGGCTTACAGATGGTGAGAAGTGCTCAAAGAACCGCAGGGTAATCATTTTATCTGAGGGTGCTATTTGAATCTCAAATGATGGGTTTAAGGCTGCAAAAACTTTGAGGAACTTACTATATTCATTGTAAATTACTATACCAATTTCTGGAATATTCTGAAGGCCAAGGTGACCATGCCTGTCAAAGAAGAGAAAGCCCTAAGCATCACAAAAATCCACTGTCCTATCTACACACAGATACTATTTTTCATTATTTACATCACCACCACCACTACAAAAAATAACAACAAAAAAACCCCTGCCTATAACTGCCTAAAAAACCTCTCCTTCATATTTGCTGGGATTTTACTCACAAATTATAAATTATAAATTATCCTTGAAACTGAGGCATGTGAGATATCCACCATTCACAGTTCTGTATTATTTAATTATAGAAACTGTTTTTGCTCTCCTAACGGCATTGTGACTAGCTCCTAAGGAAATGGAGATTCTATTGGAAAGGTGTGGAAAAGGGGGGTAAGAAGGACTTAAATTGGGGAACACTGGGTCATAGCTAAGGATGCCTTCAGCCTTAAGACTTTTCCTTTATTGAAAGACCCTTTCCTTAAAAACTTTATGTTCTGTGCTTAAAGTGATCTTAAATATAAAATGTTGCTCTATTAACCTACAACTGCGGATAGTGACCTACTACAAACAGTCAGGGTCTCAAATTCAATGTAGGTGGTGATAAGAGAGCAGTTCCAAGTGAAAGGCTTATTCTTCCACGCCTAGCGCTCAGAGAGGTTTCCAGCTATTGGTGGCTGTGACCGCAGGGGGTGAGTTAGGGAGGTGGAAGGGAAAGCAGTATCACAACTTCTGAGGCTCTCATAGACAATCAACATACAGCATACTCTGCAGCTCGCTCAGCTCCATGATAAGGTCTGCCACCCTTCTCCCCTCTCCGCTTTGTAACACTCTCCCTTGGATGACGCTGGGCCCAAGGTAACATATCCTCATTCCTTCATTCCCAAGCATGCATAAGTTATGGTCTTTAAATTGCATACAACAGAAGCTGACATATAGTACCTTTGTTTAAAAAGGGATGCATTGGGAGACTAACAGGAAACTGAACAACAAAGCCATGGTAGTTTGCAGATGTGACCATACTTTTTCCACTCTTGTATCCACTCCCTTCACCTTGTGACTTTGCAGCTCCTCCCATCAAGGAGTAGATATTAGTTCCCAACCCCTTGCATCCGGGTGGTCCTGTGACTTGCTTTGGCCAATAAAATGCAGTGGAGATGATGATGTTGAGGTGTGAGCCCAGGTCTCAGCAAGCTGTGTGTGCTTCCATTCCCTCCTCTGAAACCCTGCCCAGGTGCATGTGAATAAGATCAGGCTAGATTGCTGGAAGATGAGACACCATGGAGAACAGAGATGATCCCAGCTGAAGTGACCCTAGGCTACCAGCCTCCAGTTCACCAACAGCTGATCACAGATAAATGTGCACATCCTTCCAAGACCAGGAGAAATGCTCAGTTTGCCAAGCCAAATTACTGACCTCCAGAATTTTGAGATAAATAAAAGAATATTATTTTATACTATTACATTTTGAGATTATCTGTTATACAGCAAAAGCTCACTGATACCAAAGCCTTGAGAAGAATAAAATCCAGGAACTAGGACCCTTGTGGTCCCTTTGGAGAGCTCCCACCTGATGCCATAGCTCCAGTTGCCCTTTTGAACCTTTCCCATCCCCAGGTAAAAGAATTTGATTCCTTCAGCTTGGGTCATGTGGCCTCCCCTAGGATGGGGCTGGAATCATCTTGTTTAGCAGCATGGTCAGAACCATAAGGTGCAGGAAAAGGGCAGTTCCTTAAAGAGGAGGGGAGCTAACAGTTGCTCTTTCCAGGAGAGGGGAAGAGGAAGCCCCGGGTAGACAAAACACATGCCTACTGTAAACATTTATCCTGTGTCCTTACTCAAGGAGAAGTAAGATATTCACCTTCATCAAGGAAGCCTTGGTCCAAGGGAGGAGCCCAGCAGGTGACAGTGTGGTCACTGCTGTCACATAGGGGTTGCAGACAGCTTTGAGAGCCAGGGCAGTGACACCTAAACCAGATTCCCTACTAAGGAAAGATGCTTGGAGGACACGAGTTTGGAACCAAGTTCCGTGAGATAAATAACAAGCTAGGTGAAGAGGCCAGAGTGGTGAGCAACACTGAGGTGCATGCACTGGGACTGGCCAGAGTGAATACTTAGAGTGGGGGTTTCAAGCTGACACCGTGGGCCTAATGTATACCATGCTATGTCTGGTATGCCTCAGCTTCTTTAAAAAAAGAAAAGAATTCCATTTATAGATTCCACCAGTTCTACTCCCTCTGAGTGAGCCTTGTACTCCCAGTGAGCCTTGTATGCTTGCTGAGGACTGTGTGTTTTGTCCTGTAAGCAGTGAGGAGCTATTGCAGGCATTTGAGCAAGGGGAGTGGGGGCGGGTGGTCATACTCAGATTTGTGTTTCAATAAAAATTGTCCTGGCAGCAAGTAAAAAGAAGAAAGATAGTAAGGGGCGAGAAAAGAGGCAGGGAGACCAACTAGGAAGCTGTTGTTGTTTTCTAGACAAGAAATAATGGCTTCGACCAAAGGGAGCAGAATGAGAAGACAACAAGGATAGGATGGATGTTTTATGATATCCTCAAAGAATGTGTGGAGACACCAGTTGCTTCTATCTTTAAAACTACTGTTGTATCCTTAAAGTCAAGTCATAATTTGGGAGACCTTTGTGTCTGGTAACAATAGATAGTTCTTGAAGTCAAATAAGACATACCTGTTTGGAAGAAATTGGTAATACACTTAAATCTGCATGGTGCTGAGACACCAACACCTCATTGCTCTTGTTTGGAAAAATAAACAGCTCTCCATGGACTTACTCAACTTGCCAGAGAGCCGAGCAGCTTCCACACCCACTTAGATTCGTGGTGTGAGACAGAGACCCGTCAAAGGCCAGCCCTGAACAGTGATCAGGGGTTGAATGTTCAGAGAAAGTGCGTCTGATGCTTTAGTCACAAGTGGATCAACTGAAATAACAATGCAAGGCGGTGTCTGCCTTGTGAGGGATGAAAGGAGCAGCTGTGGAGAGATACATGCTAGGTTTCTGGGGAGAGGAGGAAAGGGTGATTCCCTTGCTCCAAAGGGTTTGGACAGAAAGCAAAGAAAAAAAGATGGATTTGAGGTTTTCTCCTTTAATGTGATAGATCAGGCTTGGAGAGTAGATGTAGATCTTGGGAGAATAAAGAAAAAAATGACAAGTTACAGTGGAGAAAAGTGCATCTTTTTTAAGCTAGAACTTTTAATAAAACCTTGATATTCAACAAGTATCAGTCATTCAATTAGTATGTTACATGTCTGTCACAAGGATAAAAAGTTACAGACGTATGTATGGCACTTTCACTCCTGTTGGGAAACCCAGTCATTTACATGGAAAATGCTGATATTAAAAAATAATAACATTAATGGCAACCAGAATCTATGGGTGTTGGCAAAGGGAAGAGGTGCCCGAGGAAGGCAATTTGGCAACAAAAACCAATTTTAGACTTTTGTTTTAATCTCCAAATGATTCCAGTGAGTCACCGAGCTTTACCAACCTGCCTGAAAGAAGCCTTTGCACACCGCGGTCTTCCACGGCTTGGTCTCCTCACCAGGCCACCTTGCCTACACAGGGCAGGCTCAATGCATTATTTGTTTTTCGTACGTCTTGTAGTTATTACTATATTGTCAATTGCACAATTTTATCGTGTTGTGGCTTTGCAAGTGTATACATGTTTAAAACATTGATTTACTAAATGAAACTAAACTAAATGTATTTCAAATATATCACATGTTACATCATCCTGTTTTTCTACTTTTCCATTAATACTTTATGTTTTCACTGATTGAGGCAGCTCCACAAATGGAGGTGAATCTGTCCTCTTGTGACAGTGGCGAGCTCCAGATTGTGATGCAGGGGATGGTCGGGCACTGATTAATTGCCAAATAATCATGATCACTCTTTAGTGAAGAACTATTTTGAGCCAATTACTTTACCCATATCCTTTAAAATTAAAAATTTAAATAGAGGTATTTGTAGCAGAGACTAGAGAAAAATCAGGCAAGGAGGTAAATAAGTCCCATAACAATGTGGGAAATCCCATCATTGGAGGCCCCAGTTAAAAGGCAACCATGCTGCCTCTCAGTCATGATAGCACCAGGTGGGAAGAGGGCCCTCCTCTCCGCCCCTGTGCCCCAGCTTTGCTTGATCAGTGGGGCGGAGAACCTGGGAGAAAGGTGAGGAAGACACTTTTTAAGGGAATGAAGTGCAGAGCAGCCTCTGTGTTACTGGGCACTGGTCCCTGGTGCAGGAATGTACTTCCGAGGTACCAGCCCCGGGATCAAGAGCCTCCCAGAGCAGGAGTGGGGAGGGTGGCTGGGTGACTCTTCACCTTAAGCTGGCTGCCCTTTAGAAAGCGCCCTTAGCCTTTTGACTTGCTCCTTCCCCGTGCTGGGCTCGTAACAAATGTTCAACCAGTTGTAGCTATGACCATGTTTTTTTTTGCCTTTCTAAGCTCCATTTTTCTCTTTTCAAAAATAAGGTTAATAGTACTCACCTCATAGGGTGGTTGTGGAGATGAAATGCAGCCAAGTACGTAAGATGCTTAGCACCGTGCCTGGCACATAACAAATGTGTGGTGCATATGAAGTGTTATTAGTAATATCACTGATAACGAGTCACATGAACACTTCTGGAGCACACAACAGGATCCCTTCCAATTCCGGCAGCCACTTCTTGACTGGAATCTTTTTCCTTTTGAGACTCTTCAGTGAGGCACGTCTTTTCCCTTTTTCTCTTCATCCTCCTGCCCAGGCCGCTGCTGCTTCTGGGGATTTGCTGCTCCTGTGCACTCTGGGAAAAGGGCCTCCTCCAGGAATTCCCATTTGTTCCAGGGCCACAGAAAGCTGTGGTCATTTTTTTTCCAGCTCTCGCAATCTAGTCTAGACACCCTGAGGAGGTGGAGGGCACAATTACAGCCTGAAACACGTAACATGTACCAGCAACTCAGCTCCTCCTGCGTGAGTGCGACTCCAGCCCCGAGAGGCCACCGAAATCCGATGATTCACTCACCCCGATAAGCTGGAAGTAAAACCCCAGAGGTCCAGGGTCTGGTTGCCTTGACCACACAGCACCCTTTACCAGAAATCCATTTCTCCATTTGGTTTGGTTCAATTCAGAGCAACACCCTCTGTGTACCACACTGCCCCAGCTATCAGGTTGTGCTAGCTATTCTCTGTGGGCTGCTTTCCTCTGCCCTGCTCTGCGTCTGGGAGGCTGACCTTTACCGATGGCATCACTGGGCTCTTTGCCCTCTGGCCTCCAGTTGGAGTCTGTCCATGGCAGGAGTGGCAGGATGGATGTTACAGGTCAGAAGGGAAACAGGTCCCCGCCCCCTGCCTCCTAGCTGGTTCCCCTTGGCTACAATTTCTGTCTGCTGACCTCCCTTCCACTGCTGCAGCTGGCTTCCGCTCTCACCATAATCTGCTAATATCATCTTCTCCCCTTGTTCCTTCCAGGGTGGTAACAGCCTCCCTCTGCAGCTAGTCCCTGGCATGTCATTACCTCCTCCTGCCTCCCCTCACCTCTGTGAACACTGCCTTCATTACACTCTTTGCAGTGAAGCCGCTGAGTGTGCCATCTGTTCCCTGGCTGGTCCCTGACTGACACCAACAGGATCCTGTCCCTGGGAAGCTCACAGCCAGCTTGGGCAGGCCACCCCAAACCTCAGTCTGTGCATACCATCCTCACAGCTGCTGTTGCATCCAAGACCCAGCTCTCCTCTTACATGCTAAATATTTCTGCTTCATTTGCTTCACTTTTTTGCCATACATTAATCCCATTTAAATCTTTCTTCTATCTATCATTTATTGAAATTAAGGTATAATTGACATATAACATACAAAAGATATTTTTTATCACCATCTAAATAGAAAATGAATATATTTGTCCGAAATAGACAACAAGGGTAAAGCAAAACAGTACTTGTTAAGCTCTAGCTCAGTATCACTGTGATCAAGGGCATGCTCTGCTGCCTTGCCTAGACTGAAACTCTGCTACTCCCACTTCCGTGCTGTGTGACCATGAGTAAGTCACATAACCTCTCTGTGACTCAGTTTCTTCATCGGGGAGTCATAATTTTATCTACGTCATAGGGTTTGTGAGGATTAAACTGAATTAGTTGCTTAATCAGTAATATGTGTAAGGAATGTAGGGAAAGCCCTTAGAACACTGCCAGGTACACAGAAAGCACTCTCTGAATTTAAGCTGCCATTGTTTTGATGATGGTGATGATGATGATGATCAAATAACCTGACTCAGGCCCTGAGCTGGAAGGCTGTTAGCAAGGGGTGAAGACACGTGGACCCCAGGCTGGGGCTTTCTCCCTGATGTAATCAGAGTTTGGAAAAAATGGAAAGTAATAACTTCCTCATGTTGTGGTTCACTGCTGTTTGTTTCACTGAGTACCATCTAAAAATTGTTGACGTACCACAGAAATTGGCCTTAGGTACCTGCAGTGGAACATCTCCTACACTTTAGGAAATGCAGACAGGGAAACAAAAAACTGTTGTGCTAGAGCAAACAAACAATAAACAAAATGTGGGAGGCAGGCAACCCAGAGAAATAAACGACAAACCCAGAGGTGGAAAGTTGGGAGAAAGCTGTTGGCCAGGTTTGCCAGCGTCTGATCTGGGGCTGGAAAAGCAGCAGAGAAAGGGGATCCCTGGGGTAGCGGGCAGGTGAATAACTTAGCATGGTATGCTTAGGAAAGGACAACATTCACACACACACACACACACACACACACACACACACACACACACACACACACACACGGCACCTCCTCACCAACCAGGCAGCAGAGGCTTAGGGAGAGCTGTCTAGAAGAGCACTTCTCCGAGTGTGTGGTTCTCAGCCCTGCCACATCAGCAGAACTTGGAAACTTGTTTAAAATGCAAATGATCGGGCTCCCTGACCTACTGAATTGGGCACTCTGAATGGAGGGCCCTCCCAGCAATTGGGTTTAACAAGCCCGCCAGGAGAATCTTATGCCTGTTAGAGTTGGGGACCCCATGGCCTAGAGGAAGATGGGAGAGCATTCGCAATAATAATGAGCATGAGATTTTACACACAACCACAATAAGAGCCATTTATTGAGCACTTCCTATGGGCCAGGTATTGTGCTACCTGTTCTCTCTCCCGTAATTCTCACATCAGCCCTAACATGCGATTATACCCATTTTACAAATGAGCCAATTGAGGCTTGGGTTGAAGTTTGATAAACATTAAGGCAATGGAGCCTAGAATACTGAGGCCGTAGGGGGGTGGAAAGAAGGCCTGAGGGTGGATTTGAGATGACTGTCAGAGATGGGCTGCGGCAGTGCTGTCCAGCAGCACCTTCTCCACGACCGTGGCAATGTTCTGCGTCTGCACAGTCTGATAGCACAGCCATTAGCCACGTGAGGTGAATTGACTAGTGACTGCTACTGTGACAACTATGACAAAGTAACTGAAGTTTAAATTGTATTTAATTTTGATGAATTTAAATGAAAGTAGCCACCTGGGGCTAGTGGCTACCGTCTTAGACAGTGCAGGTCTAAAGTCTCAGTGATTAAGTTCAAGGGCTGAACATCACCTTAGGTCTGTCTGACTCTTGAAGGCATGGGTGCGCCCACTCTTGCTGCTAACAGAGCCTATGTTGCCCGGTATCTGAAAAGGACTGGGGTCTCTTCCTGGTCAAGTCCCTGGGAAATTACCCCTTGACCCAGGATGACTCTGAGAGCCCCATCCTTAGCTGATTGTGTTTGCCCAGCAGCTGGAGGGAAGGAATAGAAAGGAGCCGTAACCAGCTGGTCTCCAAATGGTCCCCACGGTATAAAGGCGACCTGGCTGGTGGCTTTCAGATCAGGGACTGCCACTGACTCTGTCTTTCCTGAGCCTTTCCCCTTGCTGGCCCTTATGGCAATATTAGACATCCTGTGGCCCACCCAGAGGCTGCAGGAGATCCCCTGGAAGAGACATTTTTTAAACAAAATTCCAGAACTCGAGCACATTTTATTTTTTTATTTGCTTGATTCTCCATGGAGCTGATGGAACACTGAAAACTGCTCCCAGGAATTCTTGGCCTCCTCGGGCCTATAAACTGATTAAATCCACCCCCTGCCTTTGTTTTCACCATCCAATGACCTCATTATTCCAGGCCAGGGATTGGCAAACTTTTTCTGTAACGAGCCAGGTAGTAAATATTTTTGCCTTTGTGAGCCATGTAAGGTCTCTGTTTCATATTCTTCTTTGTGTGAATATTTTATTTGACAACTCTTTAAAAATGTAAAAGCCATTCTTAATACTCAGGCAGAAGGGGGCTCACCAGCCTCTGGTTGCTCTTTGTTCTGGGCTCTCTTGTCTTGCGAACAAATGTTTATCGAACTTCAATGGACTCAAGGCCATTCTGGGTGAGCTGGTTGAAACCACAGATTCCTGGGCTCCTCCAAGGTTATGATTTGGTGGGGGTTGAGCTGGGATGTAGTAGGAACAGCAGGGTTTAACAAACCTTCCGAGTGGCCGTTCCAGTGAAGGTGACTGGTCCACCTTTTGAGAAATGCTGTTAGAGGTGGAAGAGCACTTAGAGTTCATTCAGTGACCGTCCCCCATCAGGGAATTGTGGTCCAGGGAAGGGAAGGGATGTGCTGAGGGTTTCTGAGTTAGGGCCACAGTTCCACTGCCACAGGCTCAGCAAGGAGATGGGGAGACACTGGACCTTCTGTGATTTAATTTATCTACTGGCAGCCAGCCTCCTCTGAAGGTGGCCACACCATGGCACTTTCAACAAAATTCCTTTTCTTACTTCAGCCCGTTTGAGTCAGATAGCTGATATAGAGCCCTCTTCCCACCAGCCTTGTTGGATCTACCTCTTTTGAGAGACCTGTTGTTTTTTTAAAGATTTTATTTATTTATTTTTAGAGAGAGGGGAAGGGAGAGAGAAAGAGAAGGAGAGAAACATCAATGTATGGTTGCCTCTCACATGTCCCCTACTGGGGACCTGGCCCACAACCCAGGCATGTGCTCTGACTGGGAATTGAACCAGCAACCCTTTGCTCCGCAGTCCAATGCTCAATTCACTGAGCCACACCAGCCAGGTCAAGAGAACTGTTTTTGAAGGAATCCTCCCAAGGCATCATCCACATGCTTAATCCTCTAAACGTCAAGGCCTTTGTAATAAACAGGGTAGGTCACACATAACTTCTTGCACCTGAAGGCAGAATACATAGACTTGAAAGTGGGCCAGGCCCAGAACTGAGAATTTTGGCTTCTGATCTTGCTTCTATCATCATACAACTGTTTAAAATGGGCAACATTACTTAACTTTTCTGGGCTTAGTTTTTCCATCTGGTAAATGAGGGGCGTTGGAAAGAGCCATTGTTTGATCTTTTTTGTCCTAGATATTATTACCTTGCATTCTAATTGTCGACGCTACTCCTTACTTTTCATAGCTCACTTCTTCCCCCACTCTTTCTTTTCCTTCCCTCTTTCCTTCTTTCCTTCCTTCCCTCCTTCCCTCTTTCCTTCCCTCCTTTCCTTTCTCCCTCCCCTCCCCTCTTCTCTCCTGTTTCTTTCTTTCCAGAGAAGAAACACACAAACACAAAAATGAAACCATTGACCTTGGCCCAGGCTCTTCTTTCCTGGCAGAAATTATATCCCCAGGAGCTCCTATATGTTTGCATTCGAATCAACAGCCCTCAAAGGCTTCTCTAAGGAACTTAAACATTTCCTTGAAGAACAGAGCTCATTGACAGAACATGAATTTTAATTGGGTAGAAACACACTTTTTTTTTAATTTGGTAAAAATTAATCAAGCTAGTCGGTTGAACAGCAACAACAACAAAATACACCTACCTCTCAATTTGGTAGTGCCGGTGGAGTCGTTAGACAGGACAAGGGTCTCAAGGTCTAGGCCATTCTTACTCAATGCTATTCTTGCTAAACAGTAACATGTAGCACCGTAGTTTTCAGATCAGCTATAAACAGGATGAGCTGGATAGGAACCCAACGTAGTAAATGTAGCCAATCACAAAGAATAAATCAACGTGTAATTAAACAAATAGTCTTCATAAGCAATGGCTAAGCCTCCCTTTGAGGAGGCAGGGCTTTAGATATGAATCCCCCGTCTCTTTTCCTTGCTGTGAGTAAATAAAACTGCCTTGTGACAACCACAGCTTGTTCTTGACGTGGTTCTCAAGTGTGAACCCCAGGAGTGTGGTAACAGAATGATTGACCTGTGCCCCATGCCCCTGGGAGACTGGCCACCCGTTCTTGCAGGTTTTTCTCTTTCTTTCTCTTCACTGAGGGTGGCCGTCACCTAATCCCACCTTCAGCGGGTTGTGACAGGAACCAGGGAGGCCTAGGTGATTAGAGGTTACGCTCACGTGAAGTCGCTCTTGTTTGACTTTTAATAATGTCTGTTCTTCTTTCTGTTAGATCTGAAAGCATTACCCGTTCAAAGCAGAAGACGTAGGAAAACAGAAAACACACAAAGAAGCAGCGACACAATCACCAGTAATCCCACAGCCCAGAGGTGACCACATGCAGTTTTTAGCTGTTTTGTTTCAACAGCTATTCTAATCACCCAAGCAATAGATGCCCAAAGTTCAAGCAAACACTCAAAACAAAAATTAATCACCGCTAATCCCAGCGCTGATGATAGTCACATGAAGCCTTTGAATGCCCTGCCCCGCCCTGGCCTCCCAGCCGGCTGCCTTTCCTCACTTTTGCTTTGTTTCCGTGCACCAGGATTTCACGTTCTGTGAACTGAAGGCATTGGGCTTGGCAGAAAGGCACGAGAGTGTTTGCTTTAGTGCTCTGGGGCGATGCCTCCCAGAGGGCTGGACCCCAGGGAGGGTCTGTGCGCAGGAATACCAGCTCCACAGAAACACACTGCCGCCAGGACCCCCCTCCCCTGCCCAGAATTTAAACAGAGCGTCTGGAGCTCTCCCACGGGGGCGTTTCAAACAGGTTTGAGTGCCGGCTGTACTCACAAGCAGCACTGTGGCCTAACACGTGGTTTTATTTGCAGAGTTAACTGCTGCCGTAATGTAACTGAGCATCTTTCTCCCCACACCAGTTCCCTTTTTCTGTCTTTCTTACTTCTGCCAGAAATACCATCACTAACACCCAGACTCCACTTTCTTGTCCCTACCTTTTCTGACTAGGAAAGGTCTTGAATATTTTCTTACCATATATGTGACAACGAGTAGTGGGATAAACATCCCAGTGGCTTCAGAATCCGTTTGACTTGGACTTAAAGTGTGTTTTTGCCACTTACGAGCAGCGTGTGAGCTTGGATATGGTACTCAACCTCCTCAAACCTCTGTTTCAGGCTCTGTAAAAGATGATAGTAACCATTGTGCACTATGTGCTTACTGTGTGCCTAATACTCTTCTCGCTGCTTGGTGTATACTAATTCACTTAATCTGCATGATCACATTACAAGTATCATTATTCTCCTTGCACCAGACAAAGAATTGGCCCAGAGAGGTCAAGCCACTTGCCCTAATCACACAGCCAAGTGGCCAAACCAGAGACAGACATGGTCTGTTCCTAACCACTCCTCTACTTACCCTCCAGTGAGGGGAGTATTAACTCCAAAAGGTATCGTGGGGGTTCAATGAGAATGTATGTCTGGTGCCTAAGCTGAGTCTGACAAATCCACATGCTTTATCTATCTTAAAGAAACTAAGAAAAATTTCCTTCTGAATGGTACTATCCTTGTCCTACCTTTT
Source organism: Macrotus californicus (assembly GCA_007922815.1). Classification (NCBI taxonomy): domain Eukaryota; kingdom Metazoa; phylum Chordata; class Mammalia; order Chiroptera; family Phyllostomidae; genus Macrotus; species Macrotus californicus. The sequence continues at coordinate 55,885 of VMDR010002034.1, read as the reverse complement.
GCAGGGGTAAGAGTGACAAAAATTGAAATTTTACGAATATGAGTGGTCCAGAAATGTTTAATGGCCAGGTTATAAAACACAACTGTATACTGTGCCTTGAGTATGTTCCCCATGCTACTGTAAATATTTTAAAAGAATGATCTTAATGAGTCCTCATGGTGGTCTTGTGAGGTATGGCCTGCAGTGTCCTCATCCTATGGCAGCCATTGGTTAAGTGCCTACCACGTGCCAGTTGCTTCTCACAGACATTATCTCTTTTGAGCCTTATAATGATTTTTCAAAAGAGGTAATGCTAGCACTGTTTTGTAGAGGGAAAACCAAGGCCCAGGAAGTGTAGGGGGCTTGTTTTGGATTGTGAAGAAATAAAGTGGCTGAGTGGGGATTTGAAATCAAACCTTGTGGCGCCAAAGCCGGCTGTCTCTCCAGGGCCTAGGAATAAAACTGCATGAGTGTGACTGAAGGCCAGTGAACATGTACCAGCGATGTCTAGACATGTCACACAGTTGAGCATACCCTTGGTGACCGGTCTCGCCCAAGGCACACGGTATGGGGTCAAAGGGAGTCCTCCTGTGTGTAAGGAATGGAATCCTTGCCTTATCTGCCGTGTTTGTGAAAGTGGTTTTGTCCCAGAAATGACTGCTTCTTTGAAATTTCAACTGATAAGCTCCAAATGAACGTTAGAGGCTGTTTTCAGGGAGGGAAGCCCAATGAGCATAATGTGCTGAACTTGGTGGCCGTGAGCAGCCTCACAGAAAGGTTTTCTTATTGGAAGTGTCTTCAGTTCAAATTCTGGCGGCTTCTGAATGGTTCCTCCGAGAAGTGCTCTCGCTTTCCTCTGACTGGGGGCATTTCCATCCCTGCTCCTCTCTGCAGTCAGCTGGGGCCAGCAGTGTGGTGCAGAGGGTTAGCAGGATTTGTGCCCGGGCCAGCGAGACCTGCCCTGGCGTGCAGGTCAGTGACTTCTGAGTGACCTTCCGCCCTGAGACAAATGACTCCTGGCCCTGGACTTCCCTTCCCCCTTCCTGGAAAAGCCAGCTTCCTTAGGCCAGCTTCTTAGAGTTTCTTGGTTTACTTGGTTGTGGAGGAAGAGGGGACAGGAAGGAGGGGGCAGCTTGTAAGTTATCCAAGGGAGAAGGGACTCTGGGCCATATAGCTCTTTCAACACAGGCAACCGCTCGCAGAATTTTCCCTGATGTTTGTGTGGTTCTCAGGTTTCCCAACCTGTCCAACCGAGCCCTTGGAGTTGGCTTTTCAGCTCAGAGAAAATACTTGGAGCTGCCAGGCCACCAGTTTAGCCTTGGGGCTGTGACGAAATGAATCATGGGGACCCACTCCCCCCAGTGGATCAGTTTGTTTTCAAAGATAAGGCTTTCCCAGATGTTGCCATAATACCCACAGGAAGGACTCTGTGGGCAGCGGGCTGCTGTGGCCATACATGGGCAGCTGGGGAGCCCTCTCCCTGACCTGTTTAAGTCACACTGTGATTGATGATTGGAAGGGTAAAAAAAGCAACTGTAGACGGACAGGCAGTGGGATAAGCGAAAAACAGCATTGCCTGTTCCTGGCATCTGGCCCTGCTTGCTGTGGAGGAGGCGCTGTAAGTCATCTGGTCATGAAAATTGTGGCTTTTGGTGTCAGACAAGTTGAATTCGAAGCCCACCAACATCACCTATTAGCTGCGTGACTTGCGGTTAAATTTGCATCACTGATCTGAGTTCTAGAAGGGGGAGAGGATAGTTTTATCTGTCTCGTAGGTTTGTTCTGGGGATTAAATGAGATAATACAGAGGAAAGTTCTTATCACAGAGCCTGGCAAAGAGCTTCACTTATTTTGTGATTATATGAAATGCTTAGACCAGTGCCTGGCACCAAGGACATGCTCCATAGATGGCAGCTGTTTCCTGGGATCCTGGATTGCCAGTGTTGGGAGGGATCTGCCCGAAGCCATAGCAGCAGGTCCAGGGTCACACTCCTAGCAGGTGGCAGAGAGGACTGACCATGCTTTCTGCTTCTCTCCCTTTGAGGAACACCCAGGCTGCTGCTTTGCTCATTGAACTTAGTTTGGGGTGATAAAAGTTGAGTTTGCGGGGGACAATTCTATTTTATAGTGTCACTTTGACAGGGTCCAGGCTGCCAGTTTCATTGGTTTGGGAGTCAGTGGCATGGTGGGGGCACAAAAAGTATACGATTTGGCAGCTGCAGAAGTGGGTTTAAATTTTACCTGCAACTCATCATTCTGTGGCCTTGGGCCATCAACTAAACTCTCAGAGACTCAGTTTCCACAGCCCTTACTGAGGTGTCTCTGCCTTTTGTTTTTCTCTGCCTATTTTTGGATGCACAGGTGAGCGAGAGTCCTCCTGGGTCCCTTAGCTTATGGTGCTGGGTGTGACAGCTCCCACCGAGGCACTTTTGTTCGAGGCTGGATGTATTATTAAAAAGGGGGGTGAGAAAGTAGGAATGTCTTACACCACCACGATGAAGACCTCACTGCCTGAGACTCGGTTTCATCTTTTGTAAAATGGGGATAGAAACAGTTACTACCTCAAAACATGTTGATGAAAATTAAATGAGTTTAGAACAGTGCAGGCACATCGTGTTCACTAAGCATCGCTATTATTGTTTTTATGAAGGTCGGGTTGCAGGATCTAGGTGATTAGAAACTGTGTCCCTGCCTCCAGCTAATTTTGTGCCTCAGAGGCTGGATTGGTGGCCTTGGTCACAAGATAAGGGGGTGGCAGAGCTGTTGCCAGGTGGAGCAGTGGCACAGGAGTTACCCAGGATTTATGGGAACAGGAGGACATTAATTTGCTATCTTGGCATGGATTTGGGGTAGAGATCTGGAAGCCAGACTTTTTTCTGGGGCTGGTGGCTGTGAGCGACACCTATTGCATCACTCTTATTATTTTTTGTGACTGGAGCAGAGTGGAGGCTTTTCTTGGTTCAAACAGGAGTCATGGGCAAGGCCAAGCAGGGAAGCCGGGCAGCTGTCAGGAGAATTCAGGCTACAGTGGGCGTAGTGCCCAGGCCAGTAGCATGTGATAGGGAGGAATGCGGTGAAACGTGACATCTGCTGCCCAACCACGTCCCCATACTGCCTGCTCCTGTCCAGCTGCTCAGGACAAGGAGGAAACTAGCATTTTCCCAGTGCCATTGTGTTGCCGACAGGTCGTCAATCTTAACTCAGCTCATAACCCCTCAAGCTGGTTCAAATTCCTCTTTATGGAAGAGGAAGATGAAGAGGAGGTTCAGAAGTGTCCAAGGGCACAGGAATGGGCAGAACCAGCATCTAAGCCTGCACCCATGCTTCTTGTATGGCACTGGCTAGTTCTTGCTGGCCCAGCCAAACATCACTGCTAGCATCTGCCTTATCCCTAATCAGCATTGTGCGTGGCTGGAGGAGACAGAACTAAAACCTAGAGGTAGGCAGCTCCTGGCACTAAGGGCCTGAAAAAAGAAAAAGCTTAAGCCCAAGACCTGTTCCTGGTTTGAGTACCTCTCGTTAACCCCAGCCTTTCACCTTCCTGCCCCCAGTTCCCTGGACACACCCTTGGCTTGGAGGGAGCAGCCTGTCCTGGTGCCAGCCCAGCAGGCTTGGCCCGAACAACAATAGCTGGAAGGGCCTCTTGGAGCAAGTACTTCCTGAAGTGCCCAGAACAGCCACTGTCCCCGCAGCGCAGGAACAATCACAGCTCACGCCAGCTTCCGAGCTCCTGTCATGGTCTCCAGCATTCTGGGCCCAAGCCCTGGGCCAGTTGCTGCGGGCTCTGAGCTCCAGGAGGGATGAGCAGGGATAGGTGTGGGAGGCCAAGGCTTGGGCTATTCAAATACCTGAGGGTCTGGGACTTCAGGATCTAGATTATTTTTCACATTGGAGCTGGAGGAAAATTCCTGAATTCTCACTTTCCTTTACCCTTCCTGTAAACCAGCTGCCTCATTCTTGATCTTTGTACTTCCATCATCTTTCCTCAGGTTTTGTAAACAAAGAGGGAAAAAAAGAAAAAAAAAGCCGAAAGGAAAAAGTAAATTCTGGAATCAGACTATACCCCCAGCTATTCATCCAACTACAGTAAAGGAGGCCTGCTAGGTGCCACACACAATGAGGTACAAAAGAAAATTATTCAGTATTCACTCACTTATGTATTTATTGACTCATTTTATGATGACAGAGCCCCTGCCAGGTCGCAGGCACTGTGGGTGTGTCAATGCCTGGGCAGCTTGGGCCCTGCCCCATGTAGGAGGTAGACAAGTGAACCAGCAGTTAAAATGCCCGGTTTCGGTAGTGGACCCTGACTCACAGTCCTGAAGGATGGACTGGAGGGAGCCCAAGGGTAGATGAAGTTAGGCTGTGGGGTGAAGGAAAGTACAGGAAGAGAAACTGGTGTTTGTGAAAGCTGGAATGCACATTTCCCAAGAAGTGCAACGGAGGTCCATGTGGCCGGATAGCAAAAGGAATACCAGTCTCTCGGGGTGAGGCCCCAGCCTGCCTGGGTTAGAATCCTCACTGGGCCACTTACTACTGTGTGCCTTCTGCCAAGCTATCAAACTTCCTGTAACTCACATTGCTTATCTGTAAAATGGGGAGGAAGAAATATCAGGTTGTGATAAAGATGAAATTGAGGTAATACATGTAAAGTGCTTCCACTGTACCCTGTGTGCAATAAGTGGGAAAGAAGTGTCAGCCAGCAGGGAATGATGGACGGAAGGCTTGGAGAAGTGAGCAGTTCCACTCACAGGGAATGAACTCCAGTGCTGGCCAGGCACCACCGGCAAACCCAGCAGAACCAGAAAGACCCAGCAGCTCCCACTGGAAACCCGCAGTATTCAGTGGTTAAAAGCTTGGACCTGGAATCAGAGAGACCTGGATTCTAATCTCATCTGTGTGAACTTGGGCTTAATTGCCCTCTTTGAGCCTCACTCTTCTCTACTGTAAAATGGGCATAATGAATAGTAGCTTCCTTATAGGGTGTGAGTAGGCCTCAGTGAGATAATACATGTGGAGTAAATAGCTGAAAACACAATGATAGCTATTATGGCAGTTGGCATAAGGTTAAAGAGAAATGACCTCAACATAAGGGAGACTATCTTATGACAAGCAGGAGGATGAGGCCCTTGGACACTGGCTACAATCTCTCAGAGGCTTCCCATTGTTCTAGAATAAAGATGTGCCTGATTCACTGGCATCATCCTCTGTCTTTATCTTTCTGGCTCTTTCTTTATTTCATCTATCCTGTTTGTGTATACGCTGCCTTGAAAGTTCCACTCCAAAACTTTCAGATCACAGGTGAGACATCATTTACCAGAGGAAACCTTCCTTGACTTCAGACATGGTCAAGTCTATGTCACCCTGCCTCACACGCTCCTAGTATCATTTATTTTGATTAGCGTCTGTTGTCCTACCCAGATTCATGCAGCCAGAGGTCATATCTGCTCTACGTATATCTCCAGAAATTAGTATGGTCCCCATAAAAAGCAAACCAATAAATATTTACTAAACGAATGAATAAACAAGAATGCAGGGTAAGAGTATAACCCACCCCATCGTTTTTTTACATTATTTCTGTAAATGATGACCTGCTAGCTAATGTGTGACTGCAGATACACAGCCTGTTTGCTTAAGAATTCTAGGAGCCACCTCCAGAAGAAGCAAACTCCAGCCTTCAGATACTCTACCTCCAGATTTGCTGGCCTTCAACCAGTTAGTTGAATGGACTATCTTGGCTTAAATGGAATCCCCTCTGGGAAGAACTTTCAACCCCTCCTTTTGATTTCTCTGTTTTTTTTTTTTCTTCCTTTTTACAAAAACTCCTGTCTGTGTCCAATTGTTAAGATGATCTTTGTGACGAGAGAGTCCGCAATCTTCTCAAGCTGCTGGCTCTTGAATAAATCTACTTTCTTCCCACCAGCCCCTCTCTCTTGACTATTGGCTTTTGATTGGCAGGCAGCTAAACCTGGGTTCAATATTAAGAGTAGACTCTTAGAAATGGAGAAGCTGGAACTTGTTCCCAAGGCCCAAGCCTCATCCACAGAGCTGTTTCCTATAGTCCCTCTGTGTCCTCTAAGTCAAAACAGCAGACTCCAAGATCCCAGTCCGGTGCCAGTACTGGGACAGCAGTGCAATCGCTACCTCACGCTGTAAGGAACCTGAGGGCTGATTAAGAGCTTATGTAAATGTTCGAGCCTTTGGCAGCTTTCATTTCCTCAGATTTTGCCATGACTCAAAGCAAGGGAATTTTTCAAAAGGGAGAGCTTTCAGAGCAGACCCACGCCCAACTGTGGAAACCTTAGAAGAATGGAGAGCAGGGAAGGTCCCTGGGTGAGGGATTAGGGGGGTCTGAACAAGTTTTCAAAGACATATGGAGACAAGATGTCAGTGGGAGCTTTTTTCTCTGACAGACTCTGAAATGCTTTTAACCAGCAAGTTTCCAAGAGGCTTTTAAGTGAAGAGGGTAATGGTGTAGGTTTATAAATAAATGAATGTTTGTGGTGACTTCACTGTGGTTCATGTGACAGGGCAGGCTGCGGGACAGGGGGGAGATTATGCCTTGCATCAACGGCTTAATTGCTGCTTCTGCCTCTGGGTTCAGTGAACAGGAGGAGAGAAAGCCCTGGATGAGGAACCCGGGACCTTTTCTCCTAAGCTTAGCCTGGTCTCTGATGAGCGGTGTGACCCACAAGCATAAGAGTAACTGTTCTCTGCCTCAGTTCCTCCATCTGACCAATGGCTGAAGAGAAACCCTTCATCTAAGTGTTCTAAAATTGACTTGCAATAAGCCACTAAAACCTGAGTCATTACTATGCATCAGCATGTGTATGGACTCCACTGAGCTACACAACAGCCTATGAGATAGATTATTATTCTATTATTATCCCCATTTTACAGATGAGGTCACTGAGGTATAGAAAGGCTAAACATCTTGCTCAGTGTCACGCAGCTGGCAAGTGGTAAAGCCAGGATTTGAACCCTGGCTGTCTGGCTCTGGAATCAGCTTTAGTGGCTGTGCTGCATGAAGCTGTCTTTTCTAGGTAGGAATACATGGGTTACGAAGGGCTTTGAAGAGAATAAAGCCCCATCGCTCACTGGCTGGCCAGGAGATGGGTGGAGTGGTTGCCAAAGAGAGACATTATGTCCCTGTGGTATCTGCCCCCCTCGAGAAGCTGAGGTTTGCATTTTTACGGCTAGTACTGGGGGAGAGTGCTGAGACCCTGGACTTGAATCCAGGCCTGGACACTTGATGTGTGACTGTTAGGGGAAGTCACTGATCCGATCTGAGTTTCACAGCTTACCTGAAAAATGGCACTGCCAACGTTACCAGGTGCTGCACGGATGACATGAGGCAACGGCAGCACAAAGTGGGTGCCCAGCTGAGTTTCTCTCCTCTGCTCTATATCAGGGCCCAAGGAGTGAAGTTATTTAGTGTCAGCCGCACCCTGAAACTTGTTTGGGGTATTCTCTGAGTTCTTTGGATAGCCTACATTTTATGTCGAAACTGTTTTTCAGATCAGGGGAACTGATGGTTTTCTGATTCACTCCCACGCTCATATTTGTCTATCATCACTCCCACGCTCATATTTGTCTATCAAAGAGCAGTTTCCTTCTCCTTTGGTCTGAAGCAGATGGCAACTTCCTATGACGTTTTAGCTTTGTTGGGGGTAGGCTCTCAGCACCATTCCAGTGATGGGCTGGAAAAGGACATGAAACATGAGACCACTGGGTTCCATACACTTTTCCTGAGCACTGTCTCTGCCAGCTGTCTGAACCCAGCACTTGGGCTGTTCAACCAGGAAGCCAGCTGGCTGATTGGCTGTGACCTTGGCTGGGGGAATTGAGCACCTGGAAAGGGCTTTCTATCAAGGAAGCAGAAGCCAGGAGAGTCCCAGATAAACCCATACCAAAGTCCATGGTGGTTGCTGGGGAGTCATTCATCAGAGTCCAGTGAGGTCAAGAGGGATGGAGATTATATAAAACTGAAAAGCTGCACTGGATCTGGAGAAGGTCAAGATCCAGGTGAAGATGGTTCTAGGTTATTCCAGGTAGATATATATGACCTGAATTTATGGCAAAGAGGATACATGATATGTGACAGCACCAGGTGTTAGCTACAGGCAGGGGGTGGGACAGCTGTTCAGGTGGTGCATTTAGCATTGGAAGACAGCCAGGTAAAACCTGGATTCCCTGAACACACCAGCCTGGGGACAAACATTCAGGTGAGGAGATTACTTTGTAAAAGGCAAGGAAACTGACTCTGGTCCTCAGCCCCTACTTAGGTGGTGATGATAATATTTGCATGTATTGGACACTTACTATGGATCAGAGACTGAACAAGCAATCTTTAATCTCCATAGCAAGCCTGTAATATTAGGACCTATTTTTTCCATCTTGTAGATGAAGAAGCTGGGGTTCAGGAATATAGTGTGACTGACTATTGGCCAAAAAGAGAACAGAAGGCTGGACAAGTCATTTCTGACTCCTTTGTTTTTTCTCTCAGTATTTATTTATTTTTTTTCTGGGCTCCTGAACTTCCTCCATCCACATTTCTTTTTACCCCTGGCAGGGTTCTGAAAGGCTTATGTGGTCTAACTGACAACCAGAAAATTTTCTTGGGTGTTGCCATTTCTCCCACCTGGGGCTTCTTAACGAAGACCTGGGGTACCCTCTCTCCCTCCGCTGACTCTGGCCCCCTGTGCCTAGGAGGGCTTCCCTCACCAGTGTTAGGAATTCAAGGTGGGGACAAGATTTCTAAGGTCAGGATAGAGGACCCAGAGTAGCAGCACCATACCAGGTCCCTCACACACCTGGCCCATCTACTGACAATTAATGGCATTTCAGGACAGAACTTGAGCTTTCTCCTTCATTGAATAATATCCCTGCCCATTGAGAAGTCTTCCCTATTGATGCCTGCTTACCTGTGTTCTACAGCGTTCACCCCAGGGCTCTGGAGGAAGCCTGTTGGTCCCAGTGTCCCTGCAACATTTCACTCAAGGTCTTGTGGGTTGTTATGCAATCACCTTGGTGATGCTCTGCTGGCCCCTCGGAGGGAGGGAAGATTAGATTTCCTTTTCTTGGACAGGAAGTTTCCGCCTTGGCCCATGTCCTCAAGGGGTTGATATTTTCATGGACAGAGATGAATGGAACATCAGGAACATCCCTCTGGTCAGTCCTGTCCCTCATTCTTTCTTCTAGGCTTAGGGGTCTTATGGCCAGTTTTGGTATCTGTCCAGTTGTGGAAGGTGGTCCCTTCCCTATACCTCATTAACTCAATATATGTTACTTGTGGTTCCTACTGTGTTAGGGGATGTTCTGGATGCTGGCAACATGACACAGAGCATGCTTTTATAGACCTTGCCATCCCATGAGGTGACTGACCTGAGAATAGGGAGTTGCCAATATGATAAGCAGTTTCCTCATGGAAGTACCAGGTGTTCCAGAGACTCATGAATGGAACACCACTTAATGAGATCAGGGAAGACTTCCTGAAAGAAGTGACAACTTCCTGAAAGAAGTGACAACTAAACTCCATCCACACTTGTGAGGAGTTGGTAAAGGAATGAAGCTTTCCATAAATTGTGTCACTAAGGCTTGAGCATTTTCTTACTCCAAAGGGGATAGTCATATTCACTGTATAAGTTGAGATTGAGAAGATTACAAAAAGATGAAACATTGTAATTAAAGACCTATGTAAGATAAAAACAAAGGTCAGAGCTCCTCTCTTCTATCCCCCTCACTGTCAGTGCAGGGCAGACCTACCTATGCATGATTAAATTCTTTGAGTCCTAATTGACACTGACGAACAAGAGGGTGTTAGAAAGGCTGGTTACCAAGAGGTAGAGAGACTTGAACCCTTGTCATGAAAGGAATAGGTTGTATTTTGAAGGGTGTACAGTAAGGCAGAGGTATAACCACAGGAAGTCTCATATATTGTCTGGGACACAGTAGACCCCTATCCTACTCCTACCCTTTACACACACACACACACACACACACACACTCCAGAAGGAATGCCCTAAACGATGACTCAGAGTCATTAATAATATGACCACTTGTGCAGCCGAAAGATTAGACAGCCACAAGCCAAGAGCCTGTTATGTTGAAGTGGCACTGGGTGGGAAGCACTCTCTCCAGGGACTGGGGCAGGGTATGACTTGCCAGAGAAGGGTTCATAGAATGTTTAGACTGTGACTCATAAAGGTCTTAGATGAATAAATAGCTCTCTTTCTGCTGTGACTGTTGACAGGGCTGGTGACAGCTTACCTTTGCAATTGCCAAGGAGACTCTGACTCTGATTTTTGACAAGTTCAACTTTCCTAACTACCCAGGCCCTCCAGAGAGACCAACATGACCAAAGATCTGGCCAAATGCAAAGGGCGATGAAGCAATGGGTCATCTTTGGAGGCATGAAATAAGAAGAGCAAATATCTCCTCTCAGCCAAGGAAGAGTCATCATTGGGAAGGGAGAATTGGAAAAAGAAAATTTTCTGCTTCCAGGATTGGGGAAACATTATCTTGAATCTTCATGTGGCCAGTTGGCCTAAGACTACCACCTTGCAGTTTAGAGCTTCATAGTTCTGGGGAGACAAAAGGTAGTCCTCTTCCTGGAGACAACTATATAATTTAGGATATATTTGTCTACAGGTAACCTGCCTCATAGCAGCCTAAGCCGTAAAGATGTTTGATTATCTCACATAACAGGAGTCTAGAGATAAGTTCTCTGAAGTGAGAACAGAAGCTCCATGATGCTATCAAGATGCTTTCCACTCTTACAGTTTTCCATCCTTCATATGTACGTAGGTCGTTGATTTTCTACTGTTTGCTTCATGGCTGTGAGATGGCTGCCGCACCCCACAGTGTCACAACAGTATTTATAGGTAGAAAGGTGGCAAAAGGGATAAGGATGTAGGATAGCAGAGGGTCCTTTTCCTGGAATCATTATGCCATGTTATCAATGAACAAACAAAAGTATCCCAGAAGTCTTCCCAGCTGACTTACATATATCTAACTGACCAGAACAGTACTAATCAAAACTGGGTCACATGTCAGTCCTTAGCTGTAAGAGAGTCTGGGAAAATGAACATCTGGTAAATGTTAATGCAAGAGCCATGACTGACTTAGGCCAATCATAATCCCACCCCCTCAGGGCTGGGCACTTTGTCGTCTTGAGTAAAACTGATGTTCTGTTGGCAAGGAAAAAGTTTATTGGGGGCAGAGGAATGGTTTCTGTCATACACCCTTAAGAAAGCTAGTTAACATTATCATGACACATCATTAATAAATTAAAAAAAAACAGGGATAGACATGTGAATTTGCAAAATTTTCAAGACAAATATTTATAGGAAAGTGATGGATTCCAAAGTCTATTGTTGTATGCTAATAGATTACAGAGAAAAATAAGTTACTTAACATGCCCTTTGTTGTACTAATCATTTGAGAGGCAGGTCTCCACCTGCTCTTTGAACCTTCCCACCCCCTCCCTCCAGGCAGAGATAGCCAGTCTCTCCTCTCTCCCACTGCACTTTGCATATGCCTCAATTACACAAGTCACCACACTGAGTTCAGTCAACAGAAATGTATTGTGTCCCTACTCTGACCTTGCCTTGTGCTTGCCCTCTGTCTGTCTGAATCAGTTCAGTAAAGATCTTCCATGGCTTCCCACTGTCATTAGGTAATGGGCATTGATGGGAGGTAAACTCAGGTGAATTTTTAACTTAGCTCACAGGCTCTTTGTACTGACTCAGGCTTACTTCTCCTATCTCACCCTCTTCTCTTTGAATCCCACATTTCATCCATTCTCAACTCTGTGGAAGCCACCTATTCTCTTCACACCATTGCACCGCTATCCTGCACAGAACACCATTCTTTCCCTTCTGGCCAACTTTCACTCATCCTTCAGGCTTTAGCTTAGACACCATTCCCCCTGGACAGCCTTTCCTGGCCCTCAGGACTGGGCTAGGTAGCCTAGGTAGCCTTTCTCTGCATTCTTTCACACTCCACATGACACAGTTCTAGTCACACTATGGTATGCCTGCTGGGCTTCTCCAGAGGTAGGACTGGGTTGCATTTACCCCTTCATTGACAAATGCCTGGTGCAGTGCCCAATCCATCCTGGTGGATGTTTGTTGAAGGGTGGAGTGACGAGAGTTATTGCTCACATATGCAGTGCTGGCTCGTGTGGCAGAGCCCAGAGCTGCAGCTCTGGTGCAGAGATCTGGAGCACTCGCTGGGGCTGTAAGTGCAATGAGCCCTGGGCCAGTTGCCCTGCCACTGTGTGACCATGGATAAAGCCATTCATCTCTCTGGACACCAGCATTTTTCTTCTGAAACACATAAAAACAGAGAAAGAAGAATTATTTTCAACTTTTTTAAAGGCAGGAAAATCCCCCTTTGTTCTATTTTCCAAACGAACTATCACACTGAAGTCTGATCACGAAAATGTAATAGGGGAAGGGCTCTGACTGAAGCAGGGACGGAGTGCTACATTTCCACTCCTGCTGTCACACATGCCCACACAGTTAGTGGCTTAGAACAGCATGGATTTAGTATCCTAGGGCTCTGTGGGCCGGAAGTCAGAGGGGTCTCACTGGGCAAAAATCAAGGGGTTGGCAGGGCTGCATTCCTTTCTTGAGGCTCTCGCGGAACCCCATTTCCTTGCCTTTTCCAGCTTCAGGAGGTGCCAACTTTTGGCTCATGGCCTTTCTTCCATCTCCAAAGCCAGCAACATCGCATCTGTCTGACCATCTTTTTGTAATCACAGCTCTGTCACTGCAGCCTGGAAGGTTCTTTACTTTAGGGGCCCATGTGATTAGATTGGGACCACTTGGATAAACCTGGGTCATCTCCCCGTCTCCCTGGACTTCATCACATCTGCAAAGTCTCTTTTGCCTTGCAAGGCAACATATTCACAGGTTCTGGGGGTTAGGACACTGACCTCCTCGGGCAGCTGTCATTCTTCCTGTCACAAGGGTCAGGGGAGGACGTTGGGGTTCGTAGCAGCCTTTGCCTGTACTGCCCGCCCCCCCACCCCGCCCCAGTGGTCCTTGGAGCCCCAGAGCACAGTATAAGACCTCCATGATCTCTAAGATCTCTTCTAACTTTAACAACTGGGTTGAATATCTGTGATCTTGAAAAGTTACTACTTCTCTGTCCCTCATTTTCCCATCTACAAAATGTGAACAATAAATCTATCTACCCGATAGGCCTGTGCTGAGGTGACAGGAAACAATATATGCAAAGCACTTAGCCCAGTGCCTGGCACATAGTCAACATCCAGACACTGTTGGCTGTTTTCATTACTAGGTGCCTAAGTTTCCTTTCCATGCTAATGCCTGGCTCCACCACCCCACTTAGAAACATATCTGCAGCAGATGGGATGAGAAACTGATTTTCCTGGGCCATGTAACCACCATATTGAAACTTTTAAAAGTTTCAATTACTTTCCCTCAAAAACAAAGCTTATTTTTGTGCCTCTGGGATTAGAGACATTTTGTTCTTTGAGCATATGGAAAAAATGGTGAATCTGGTGGGTACCAGTCGGAAAGTAGTCGGGGTCGGCTCACACCAGAAAGCAGTGTGAGGCTCTGGTGTTTATTTAGGAACATATAAAAGTGGCTGAGGCTGTGGCCCTGGGACAGTTTATAAAACACAAACCCCAGGGAAGTTTACCAAATATCGGGCTAGAATTTTATAGCTTCTGGACGAAGCACTGTATTCCAGATGACAATAAGAAATCAGGTCTTCTAAAGGTAAATAGGCCCTCATGTCACTTTGAAGAAACTTTCCTTTGTCTCCTTTCTCTTGTCTCCAAGTCTTACAGTGTCATCTTTGAGCTAGAGCCAACTGGGCACGGACTGCCAGTCACGCTCATTGTATTCATCCTCTCTGATTCAGTTCCACTGCTTGGAGGCTTCTACCTAAACTCGAAATACGGAAAATATCTTTAGGCATGAAGATGTTAACTGCAGCTTTATGTATAATAGCTCTAAATGGAGATCATCTCCAATTGTCTGTATTAGGAAGACGCCTTAGTAAATTATGGCGCGTCCAGATCATGGAACAGAATGCTTACGGGGAGCTTTGGAGAACCTGAGAAACTGCTGATGGCCTGTTCCCTGAGAAAACAAAAATGCAGGACACATGTTTGTGTGTGTAGTTTGACCTCTGTGTGGTTAGGAAATACCGGGAGGGGCAAAAGTAGGTTTGCAGTTGTTCATATAGAAAATAATACAATAGTTAATAAATAATACTACAAAAATAAACTCTGTGTTTTGTGTGCTCACAACTGTAAATGTCCTTTGCCTCACCCCCTATGTCAAAGAGATTTTCGTGCTTGTTCCCAGGTGTTTGGAGTATGGAAAAGGGTTCCCTTCCTCTTCTTATTACTATTTTTCTCTATTTTTGATCTCTTACAATGGGATGAATAGTACAGTGTTTAAACATCTTGGGTATGAAGCCGGCCTACCTTCATCTGAACCCTGCTGCCTACTGAATCTCTCTGAATCTTAGTTTTCACATAGGTCACATGGGAGCAATCGTTATTCCAAGCTTGTAGTCCAGCTGTGAGCATTAAAGAGAATATCCAGGTGAAGGGCTTTGTACACAACACTGTGTACAGAGTAAATGCTCAAGAGATGGCAGCTGGGATTATTATTTTCAGATTAGAAAACCATGTCCAACAGAACAAGAAAGAGAAATATATAGTCTGCTGTCCCACCTTTAGTTCAAAGACTTACCCCAAAGGGTTAATTCACAGACTTTTCTATTTTCTAGTCTTTGGTCACCTATGATATTTTGGCAAACAGCTAAGTGTTCAGTAGCTTAAAGCCTTTTGAATGAAAATACTCAGTTCTATTTGGCGAAGAATCTAAGACCCTGGCTTTCTCTTCATCTGCCAACAACTCCCGCTTTTCTCCCTTCCCTGCAAGTCAACTCCCACCCCTCAGCACTTTCGGGTGGGCGGAGGGTCTCCCAGATACACATCTGTGTACACACAACTGTGTAATAATTCAGCCACACATAACACAAAGATGACCAGAGTCGTGTATAATGAGGATATTGGTGATTTAGTGTTGCATGACAAACTGCCACAAACTTAGTGACTTAAAACGACATGCATTTATCATCTCACAGTTTCTGTGGATCAGGATTCTGGGCACGGTTCAGTTGGGTCCTCTGCTCAGCATCTCACCAGGCTGCAATGAAATTGGGCTGTGTTCTCATCTGGATGCTTGGCTGGAAAAGAATTCACTTCCAAGTTCATTCAGGTTGTTGGCAGAATATATTTCCTTGCAGTTGTAGATGAGGGTCTTGGCTTCTTGCTGACTGGAGGTCATCTCATTTCCTAAAGGCCACTTGCAATTTGTAGAAGATTCTCCAAGTCTGTAGAGACTTCCCACAGTTTCTAGAAGCCACTGGTAGTTCCATCTCACGTGGGCTTTTCCAATCTGGCTGCTTATTTTATTAAGTCAGCGGGAAGAGTCTCTAGAGCACAGGTGGCAAACACAAGGCCCGCGGGCCAAATCTGGCCCCTCCACCTTGTTTTATCTGCACAGCACCTTGTTTCTACCTGGCGGCAGTACCCAGCTCCTTGCCCCTAGTTAAGGAGTAGTTACATTTATACAGTCCTAAAATTACACTCAGTCCTTTGAAGACAACCATGAGGCTGATGTGGCCCCCGGTGAAAATGAGTTTCACACTCCTGCTCTAGAGCAAGTCTGCTAACAAGATGAAGCCTACATAACGTAATGTTATCATGGAAGTGACATCCCATTACCTTTGCCATATTCTATTAGTTAGAAGTAAGTCACAGGTCCCGCCCCTATTCAAGGGGAGTAGATCACACAAAGATGTGCCCACCCTAGTTGAGGATTATGGGGGCCACCTTTCAGTCTGTCCACCACCACAAGAAAGGAGGCTATTTTTTCCATGGTACCAAGATACCTGAGTATAGGTACATGGGCACTGAGGGAGAATCTCCATGTTGCCTCTTCTTCCCATTTTACCATCTTTCATGCTTTGGGTCATAAGATTGATGCTGATCGTCTAGGTTCACACCTTCATTCAAAGGAGGAAAAATGGGAATGAGAAAAAGACATGCCAGCTAAGTATGACTATTTTTATCAGTAAAACAATAGATTCTCAGAAGCCTCATCCATACACATTCATTTCCTCTCATTGACTTTAGTGACCTTAACTGTATCACCTGGACATTCCACTGCACAGGCCAATTAGAATCTATAGGTTTTAATAAATAGTATCCATGTGACCTCAAGAAAATGAGCATATTTTCAATATGCAGGCACATGAGTTAAAGCTTCCAGTGAGGACTAGCCTATGAGTAAGTCAGGGCACTTGAATGAGAAAATTAATGATGAATCCTTTGCACAGTGCCTGGCACATCTCAATCCAGGCTGCTTCTTTTCTCCCTTTCCCCCTTTTTTCCGATTACCCTCACCTCTCAGTGTGAATGCTCCCAGCACAGCAGCACCTCCAGAGTTAAGCACCCTGATGCTGGAGTTCAGAGGAGGGTTGAGGAGGGAGGAATGTAATAGCCCCAGCTGGAAGCCTGCCAGGGGACTAGCAACTGCAACACCCTTATTTACTCTAGGGAGGAGCAGCTTGGAAACTTTTTATGAGATTCCAGAAGCAGCAAGGTCATCAGTTTTATGGCCATCCCGCTTAGTTTGTAAATACAGCCTTTGAATGAGAATGTTTGGGCTCCATGACAAGAACAAGGCTGATGTTAGCTCCTTTGGAACAAGGGACAACAAAATAAATAAAAGATATTCTGTTCCACAGGACTGCGAGGCTTTCTGAGTCACTTCAGACCCCCAACAAACAATAACAACAAACCAGTTGTACTTTCAGAGAGCTCCGTTTCCAGGTTGCCCCCCAGCAAAGTCCCCGTGTGTGTCTGAGGCAGGTAATCTGATTTGTCAGGTCCCAGGCAAAGCAACATGTGTTTACTATCATGCTCACTTTCCAGCCAGCTGCAAGTGTCTGGAGGAAAGCTCTTGGTCAGGCCTGTTTGCCGTGATAAAGTCAAGGCCGAGGAGGAGGGCTGGGGCCCAGCCAGCCTTTGTGTGCTCTTGTAAATAGGAACCAGCTCCTCTAGGGACACCTGGGCCTCTCTCTCTAATTGCTCACTGGACCGTGGCTTTTATTGCAGCTGAATATTTACTAGGCTGAGCCCAGGAAACATTCAGAATCCATTGTCTGGCCAGCTGCCAGGGCCAGCTCTGATTGCAGTTGGCCATGGGGACAGGGTCACCCTAACTTTGGGTTTCTTTTCCTTGGTCCACAAGGCACAAAGACAGCCAGCGTGTGTGTGTCTGTTTATGGGGTCTGAGGGAGAGTGTGGAGAGAGGAGGCAGGAAGCGGTAGAGAGGCAGGAAGACATTTTTCATAAGTGGATGAAATTTTCTCCTTTTTAGGCACAATTTCTGGCACCTAATACACTTTTAATGAACATTTGTTGAATGAAGAAATGAGTGATTTTATTCATTTAACTAATATTTATTGAATGCCAGTTGCGTAAACTCTGACAACACAATACAGGACTTGACAGACAAGATGTGAACTATCTTGGAACTTGAGTTCTGGTGAGGAGATAAAGATAACAACAAATAAAGGAGAAAAATAATTACAGAGAGCAATAAATACTGTATGAAGCTTAGAAGGCAGGCGAACGAGGAAGAAAAGGTTGGCGATGAAGAGCTGCTTTGGGTAGGGAGGCCGTCCTTCCTGAAGGGAGGATGTTTGAACTAAGACCTGAACTAAGAGAAAGCTGTAGTTATGGCCCTTGAGGGAATGTGTGTTCCTGGTGTGATAGAACAAACACTTTTCTGGAAGGTGGAAGGCAGGCTGAAGGTACAACAAAGAGGAAACTAGTCCAAACACCTCAGCTGAGGAGGGCATTCATCTTTCTTTCAGAACAGGGGCAAAGATGAGGAAGTAAAGAAAAGCATAAGGAGTAGCAACAAGAGCTAGTGTTGAAAACATGGCATTTAATGGAAAGTCTATATTTTGAATAGGTGACTCTCTGCTCTTGCCCTGGGACCCCTGGCAGCTAAGCATCTAACACGAAGGCAAGCAAATGGAACTTGTTCTCTGAAGATATTGGATGGCCCTAGAGAAATAGCTTCTCTGTTGAGGAATTTAGGGGATCCTGCAGTGTGATGGTCACCTTCTACCTGGGTGCCTTCTACCTGGGTGCCTTAAGGAGAAGCCTACTAGTTAGCTCTAGACTCGCCAGGTTACACAGAGCTCCCCAGCAGCCGTTGATTGTTTTCTTTGTAAATAGAGACAATTAAGCTTCACTAGATATGTGAACAAACTTGCAGTATAAATAAATGAATAATATGTCTGCTTACTACATTCTTGGCCTGTGAAAGCCTTGCTAGGGGCCTGTCAGAGTTGGAGAGTCCTTGGGAGCCAGGGAACCCCAAAGCTTCCAAAGTTGAGTTTTTCACATTATGTAGAAATGCACAGATAGGACTGAAAGAGAAAGAAATGCAGCATTCATCTTTGAACTTAAATTTTATTACTGAAATACATGCCTGAAATATAGTGCAAATATATATTACATATGTCTTGCAATTAACCTTTGAAGAGCACAACTATGTAATATTGTATTTTTGAGTGTTAGAAGTGTAACCTTGTTCAATAAATACTTTCATAACTTTTTAAACTCTTGACATTTTAACAAATTTGCTATGAGCCCCAACAAATGGAAAAGACCTGGGAACCTGAATCATCTGGATTGGAGTTTAATGTATACATTTAAATGTATAATGTAAACATCATTATATATTTGCTACAGTTTCTTGGATGATTCTCTCTCACTAATGGGAGTTCCTCCTGCATATGAATTTTACTGGTTTCTCAAACAAAATCCTTATATCTGACATCAAGAAAAATCCTCACATGGGACAGAGCTAACAATCTGGACATTATCAGCCTACTCAGGGGAGAGCACTGGGCTTCTCTCAGTGTCTTCTTAGAGCATTTCCTACATGGTAAGAGAAGTCCTAGATAATAAAGGCATGAAGTTAAAAACTATTAAAATGTAGGAGATAAGAAGTTTAGGAGGATCAGAAAGGTGGTGAATGAGAGAATATTGCATGGCAAAAGAAGCCCCGACTCTTTTCTGAAGTTCAATCTCAATGCCAGCTCTATGCTGAATGCCTTCTGTAAAGGTTTCCAAATCGACTTTTGCAGGCTTTCCCGTCATTACTACCAGTTAGGTAAAATCCTACCCATTTGTCAAGGTCCATCTAAAAGGCTGCATTTTCTGGAAAGCCCTCCTTGAATTTCCCGATGGAAGTAACCATTCCTTTCCCCATGTTCTCATGGTGCCCTTCATTCTGTCTCTCTCTCATCTATCTCTCATCTATCTATCTGTCTATCTATCTATCTATCTATCTATCTATCTATCTATCATCTATCATCAATCTGTCATCTATTCTGCACTGCACTCTGCTGGGCACTAATATTGGGACCATGCCTTTCAGTTCACAAAGTGACTTTTATGTACATTTTCTCATTGAATTCTCAGCAACTTTATGATACTAAAAATAGAGACACATTGGTTCAGAGAGTACACTGGCTTCATAAATTGTGATACAAATCAGATAAAATCATGTGAAATACCTAAAATTCAGTAGCCAAAGAGAAGAGGATTCTGTTAAGTTAGATAGAAAAGACATATTCACATAATTTTAGGTTTATTACATTAAAAAGTCTACAACATTAGAAGGAAGAGACTTACAAAAATCTTCAGTGTCAAAGAAAACATAGTCTAATCAAGAGACCAGACTGAGCTGTAGTTGTAGACGTTGGTGAGACAAAAGTGAGGTTTTGTATAACTTGAGTTCCAGGATGTGACCCTGCCCCTTCTGAAGTTACAGAATCATTGACATAACCTATAAAAATAGAGTTCAGTATGTCACATCAAGGTTACCAAAATCTCTGATCACTAGTCATCCTAGGAATGCTGAGATGGCAACTCCCCATACCTCTTGGGATGATTTAATAGTTTTCTTAGTTTTTGTAAAAAACACCACCCAAGAAGCCTGAATTTCCAGATCACATGTTCCGCCAAGTAGCTCTGTGCGAGGTAATTTTAGTTAACAACGGGTGATGATTGTCTTTCTTACTGAGGGAGCAAATTTCATTTCCTGGAAGTTGTAGATTATGTATACATGTGTTTAAACTAATTAAAACTACAGTTTAAATGTTTTTATATTAAAGAAGAGTTAGGCCATATTTGATATTTCTGTATACTTCTAATGTTTAAGAAAATTTGGCCTTTTAAAATGATATTCTTATAATTTAAAATATATGATTGAACAAGTATTGAGACACAACTTTAAGTGGAACTTCATGTCAATTATATTTATAAGCATAATTTAGTAAGCTAACTGGGAACATTTGTTGATCAGATAATTGATGTGCTTACAATGAAAATTAAGTTTATAAATGCAGTTTAAACTATTTGAAGGAATGCAATGACTTAAGTTTGCAAATGTAACCAGACATTGGTTGAAGGCCCTTTCAAAGTGACTGGAAAAAAGTGATGGTTAAAATTTGCTCCACTTAGAAAAATAAGATCTGTAAGCAGACTGTAAAACTCAAGGAGAAAATACATTTTAAAACGTGTAACTTTAATAAGTCGACCATTAGCTTATAAATCTAAGATACAGTTCTCAGGACATAGTCTTTTCAGGATACAGAACTCTCAGGGCATCAGAATCACTTGGAGTTGCAGAGGTGACCCCTCCAAGGTCACATGGCTGTTAAGTGACACAGTCACAACCACCTGAACCCAGGGTCGAGATCCTGGATCTTTCAGTTGAACTCTGCTGTCCTTCTTGGCTACACTTTCAGTACCTCTTTTATAGCACCTGTAATATCTTACCTGGCATTGGAGTTATTTATCTGTGTCTTATTTTGACTACTTGCCTCTCTCCAGCTGCCAAAACAGGGTCAGACTCAGATATGGGGTAGAGGTGGGGTAAAACTCAATAAATGTGTCAGATTCAAATGGTTGTGGGTCATAAATAGCCTCTGAAGTGTGGCTGGCATGGGGGATGCCTATAGAATGTTATCTCTCTTTGACTATTTAGCTTTAAGGGCATCTGAGTCTGTAGCCCAAATAAAGTAGATGCAAACTAGCTTTATGCTGTCTGTCTACCTTATTTTAAGATCTGATTCCGTGGATATCTTTCAATGTCTTCCTACTGCTCAGGAAGTCCTTTCTGTGCCTAATGAGACCGGTGGGGTCCAGCCCCTCCCCAACTCTCTAGACTCCTATTCCACTTGTTCTGAGCATATGACCTTCATTTAGTTCCCTGAATAAACCAAGATTTTCCACAGATGAAGTCAGGTCTCTACATGAGACACTCTTACAACTCTCTGAACCTCTCCTTCACGACACTTGCTACTGGTCGTAATTATATATATATTTTTATTTGTAATTATTTAGTTAATATCTTCCTCCTACGAAAGTTCTTTAGCTCTGCGCACTTTGCCTGTTTCGCTCATCATTATGCTTCGTGCATTGTAGGGGCTTACCAAATACAGGCTTTTATTACTGTTAGTATTAACATTTAATAAGTGTCTGTTGTTGGGATCAGTGAATGAATGGACGTGGGAGGACCGACTTGATGGTGGTCTTGTAGACTGGCCTGGTCTCCACTGAGCTGGGAAGGGTTTTAGATTGAAATCTTATCAGACAGATCGGGGACGTGATGGCTGAGATTCCTTCCAGGCCGGTGAGCCTTTTGCTCCAGGATGGCTGTTTGTCACTTTGCTTTAGCCATTGCTTTTATCATTTTCATGGGAAACTGTGTGTGTGTGTGTGTGTGTGTGTGTGTGTGAGAGAGAGAGAGAGAGACAGAGAGAGAGAGACAGAGAGAGAGAGACAGAGAAACAGAGACAGAAAGGGACTGAGACAGTGAGACAGGGAGAAAGAGATTGTGCTGACACGCGAGGCAATGGGAAACGACTCTGGGAGGCCCCCTGCAAACGACCCTGGTCTGCCTTTTTGCCTCATTCAAGCAAGTGAGATCCATTTGGCAGGGAGTAGGCCAGCTGAAAAATGTCAGGTCCCTGAACATCAATGTGTTTTGCATTTCCAAATGATGGGTTTATGATTAAACTCCAATAACTCAAATGCACCATCCATGAAGAATGCCAGTTTCAACTGGTAATTCTTGTTCTCTTTTAATCCCTTCCCCCCTTTATTTTTTTAATCTATGCCTCAAGGTCTCCCAAACCACAACAATGAGGGGGCGGTTGATGGAATTTTTTTGATGACATGGAGGTGCTTACCTGTGATAGTGAATCCATCCTGAAAATTTTAGGAAAAGACACCAAAAAGCAAGGGGCTGGAAAGGCAGACAGAGTTCCTAAAAAATAAGGTGTGGGATTCTTGCTTTCTTCCTCAGAGACTGGAGTTACACTGACATCTAGCTGGATGGAGAGAGTGTGTTTAGCTGGTGTTTTCTACTCTAGTTGTTAGATGTTGACTGATCTGAAATTAGAAGAGAATATTTGGAAATCTTCTCGTCCCACCTTAAACAATAGTATTAACACTTACTTAGTATTTATGATGTACTAGCTGTTACGAATTCGTATAGTATCTCTAATTATTCCCAATGACCTTGTCAGGTAGGTGTTATTGCACCCATTTTCCTGGCAGGAAAACTGAGGCTCAGGGGTTCTGTAACTTGTCCAGCACATACCTTTATGAGGTGGCTGAACCGGTATTCTAATTGGGCTTGTCAACGTCAAAGCCTGTGCTCCTTCTCCAAGTCTGGTGGGGACCCAGGGGAAGTTTGGGTGTCTGGTCCTCTCCCAGAGGCCTGCTCTCTGGGAGAAGTCTCTCAGTCACTGTGCTTATTTGTTCTGCTTCCACCTTTGTAATTCCTGTTTATGTTCAGAAGCCAGGCTGAGTCTCCTTCCAGATATGTCAGTCCCTGTAAAAGCAACCAGCTGCCTCCCAGACCCTTCACTTTCTCAGAGATAACATCTTCATTTTCACAGACTAAGAGCTCTGTTTTAAGCCATCGGCTGCCTGGTTAGGAGGGAATCAATGAAGCTACTCAATAATGACCTAAAATGGAATTTGAAAACCCACTTGGGATTGAAATGTCCAAGAGAGTGTAATTCAATTTTCTGTTTATCTTTCTCTGTGTGTTTTTAAGATGTTCTAGTTGAGATTTTTCTGGCTGATGAATGGGTTTCAAGCTAACTCTGTTCAAACAGGACGGAGGGTAAGATGTATAAAAAGAGTTTCGTTCTCACTTTGATGAAATGATTGAGCTGAGCATGTGGGTGGTGAGAGGGGTGTAATAAGAGGAGTTCTAAAAAAAGGCAATAAAATCTTTGGTTCTTTAAAAAAATGCATTAGCTGATGTGAGGACTATTATTGCTTATGTAATGGGGGTGTTTCAGCTGTCCTTGGAGGGAAGTTTTCGAGCATGGGTCTGGGGTGCCCCACTGATGTGGCGAAGGCTTTCACTGGCTTGTGAGCTACGACACACTCAGCTAATGGCTTTTTTCTGGATTGCTTCACTCAGATGGAAGCTTGTCTGCAGCGATTCGACATGTTCCTATTGAGGTACAGTGTTTACCTGACTTCGTAATATTTTACTTTTAGATTTTAAAATCTTTTAGTCACCCAACTAAAAACAATCACATGTTCTTTTAGACATTTTCTGTAAAGAAAGTACATTTTTTGTTAAAAAATTTGAATTCAACATGTGAAGTACATTTTTAATTAATTAACATAACATTGCTATCTTTTCAAAGCTGCAAATACTCCTATTTCTATCACATTTCCTTGTTCCACATTTATTGAGTAGACACTCTCCCTGATTGTGGGCTACAGGCTAGATTCCATTCCATTCCACTAAAGAATAAGTCATAATTCACTTAAAGAATCTCTCATTGCTGGGAATTTTGATTTTTTTTGTTGTGATATTATAAGGATTGCTGTGATAAATTTTCAGATCCGGAGTGACAACTGCACTTCTAAAAATATATGTTTAACAAATTAAAAATATGTGTTTAAATTCCTCTTCTGGAAAGTGACACTATTTACATTTTATTGGCGAGTGTGCATTTCCTCCATGCTTCTGCCTGCACATGGTGACTTCTTAACCTACCAATAAGTAGTCTAAGGAAACTGACAAAGTTGGAGACTAAATACTATCCAGGAGTCTCGATTTAATAAACACTCACAGACAGTAAGTGTGAGTGAGGCACTCTGCATGCTGGAAAGAATACAAGTACTGCTGAGACCAGCCATTGTCTGTCAGAACCCACTGTACAGTGGGGGAGCTGAGTATGAAAGAGCAGAGTGTGTCTGGAGAAACTCTGGCAGACCGGTGTGGCTGGAGCTAAGGGCATGAGAGGGGACGAGACAGGGAAAGAAGTGTGGGGCTCTTGAGTTTCCCTGTAAGGGCATGGGCTATTCTGGTTGTGGGTAGACATGCAAGCTTTGGACAAAGAAATGTTCTGAGTAGATGTGATGTTTTGAAAATCATCTGGGTTCCATTTCATCTTTGTCCTTCTCTCCTTTGTCATTCTTCTGCTCCTGCTTCCTTTGGGAAGAGAGGGCTGAGAGAGTAAGTACATGGTTGTTTGTGTTGGTCTGTATTGTTTAATTCTTAAAAGTAGAAGTTTGGGAAAGAGTTTTTCTTGTGTTGGCATTCATGTGGAAACCCAGGGGAACTTAAGAATAAAACAGGAGGCCAGTCAGAAATGCTAATAACCTCGTTAGCAGCATTTTCCTTTTTTTTTTTTTTTTTGCTCTGGGACAAAAAAAAAATTAAGATTGATTTTGGAAAAATATTAATAATTTAGCTTTTGAAAAAAGACATTTTCTATTTACATTTCAAATGAATCAGTTAAAAAAATTTAAATTCAATAATAATAGTCTGACCTTATGTTTCTAGAAATTAAATGTTACGCATTGCATTCTACTTGAAGAGAAATCAGTACTACAGTTCAGTTATGCAAGAAGTGGTCTATGAGAAACTCTAACAAGTTCGAAATATGGATATTAATGAAGAAGGGGCAAATCAAAGAAAGGAAAGAAGGGTCAGAGGTGTAGAAAAAAAAGAAGGGAAATCAAAAGTTTGAGCATAGATTTTCAAGTCTTTTTTTCTGAAGCAGGAAAAAAGAAAGTCTTTACAAACACAAACCTTTATTGTTCTTTTTTTAGAATAACTCAGTAAACAGACTGCAACACACACAAGACTGGGCGAACCAGTGCTCTGTTGTCAGGACAGAAATCTCCTGACTCGTCACGTCCCTTCCACATCTTCTTTTACGGGCACAGAACGAACCCCGAAGCAGGGTGTTGGACCGAGGCTACTGAGCAGTTGACAGCTGGTTTTCCTCAAATGTCCATTTCCAATTCTTCTTGAGTGGCAGACCAAACTGGTTGTGTTTCATGCATGTGCATTTTTCTCTTTAGTAGCTGGAACCATGTTCATCCACGATGCTTCTGCTACAGATGATTTTTTTAGTAATTGGTCCTTATAATGTCTTACATATTGACTAGGAGTTTTATTGACTCTCTTGTTTAGAAACTAGTATTAATAAAACAGGGAACATTATCATTATATTCAGGAATTTCTGAGATGGTTAGCATTATGTTTGATCAAACACCTATAACCTGCTAGCATAAATCTCTCTTTTGTAGAAATAGAAGGGCCATTCTTTGTGCGTATGTGTTTTCAAATATGTTTAATTTCTGTGTTTTCAAATATGTGTTATTTCACAAATGAAGACTTACATTCTGCTTAGAAATTCAAGAGGCATTTTTCCAAGACACAGGCAAAAGGAAGACACACAATGAGTGAAGACTACCAAGAGGCTCAGAAATAACTTACAATTTCTTCCTAAAAGGAAGGGTCATTCTTTCCATTCTTTTATTTTATGACTAATTCATTTACACAAATTTGCAGTGTAAGTTTATTATGGAACGTAAAGGAATATCCATATGATTTTCTCCTCTGGTCTCCTGCCTTAGACATTTGACTCCTTAAAAATGTTTAGTAAGTTTTTCCCAAGAGGCCTACATCTCCCCTGCATTTTAATCTCCTGTACAGTAAAGGTATTTTCTATCTACAGCTGGAAACTGCCCAACTTTCTTTAAATCCAGCCGGTTTGGGATAGGCCCATGATGTTCTATTTGAGGCTAATCTTGTAAGAGAAGGAATGTTTGATTATCCAGACCCATTGGCTCAGCCTCCCACTGAATGATCATAGGTCCTGGTTGAAATGAAGGGAATTGATGATCCTGTCCTGAATGGATTATTGATGGAGGCCCTGAGTTGCCCAACCTGACCCTTTGGCCTTCAAATCTGGTGTAACATGAAAAACCCCTTCCAGAGCCATCCTTCTTCATGGCGGTGTCAGGAGTCTTTTGTCTGAGTATCTGACTTGTTGGATCACTGAAGGGAGACAGGGTGTACTCCAAGAAATGATGTTTACCATGAGCATGGAAGAAGACTGATGGAGAGTCTCAGTTTATCTAAAACCCAGAGGCCAGGCCCTGAGATAACAATATTCTCTTTTAAAAGCATTTATTTCCAGAAAGAGGAATTTTGTAAAGCACCAAAGCCTGGCCCTTGTGGCACAAATAGGTTCTCCTAGCCACCATCCAACCCTGGAATGTCTTTTTAGGGACTCCAGAGGTGTCTTTATGAAGACAAAATTGTATAGTGTTTATAAGTCTAAAATCTTAACAATTGGTAATGGCAAAGTGAGATAATCTTGGTTTGGGTTAAAGTGAGGTAAAGTATAAGAGGTAAATTTATTTATGAATTTCCCCTCTCCTTTGCTAATACAAACTATCAATTTAAGAGCTTAATGTTTTAGGTGCTTTATATAGACTTATCACAACCTTGACTTTATCATTCCCTATTATCTATGAGAAAACTGAGGGTCAGAAAATTTAAAGGACTTCCCCATGACACAGAGTCGCATACACACATGTGCATACATACATGGAAGGTGCCTACCTGGACTCAATCCCTTTGATGTTAACATGAGGATCTCTGTCTATACTCCACTGTTAAAAGCAAAAGTCCAAATAGTAGACAATTAAGTAAATAGCATAGTTTTTTCAAAAATGCAATAAAAAAATAAGTCAATCCAACTGAATTTTGTGAAAACAGTAAAAATTTATTCCTATGCCTTTAAAAAAAATTCACCTTGAACAGTAACTGGTCAAGTTGTCACTGGTAAAAAATGGTGCCCAGGCCCAGTCAGATTTTTAGTTTACAAGTACTATTACTACCATTTCTTGCTGACTTTAACTTCCAGAGAGCCACAGAAGATTCATACTTACTTGAAAGACTTTCAACCAAATGTAGCAGAAACATAAAACTTGTTTTGCTTATTCCTCAGTTACCCAGAACATCCCAGTTTGTTAAAGTTTCTCTGTATTGATTTGGTGCATTTCAGGGAACAGGAAAGGACAGTCTGGGCGGGCAGCGTGAGTACCAGGAGAAGAGCCAATGAGGCTGGAAGCTGGCTTGACGAGTTTAGAGCCTGCCCTGTAAGCCCTGAAAAGGATGGGGGTTTATTCCAGTGCAAAGGGAAGCCATTGCAGAGATTGGAGCCAGACAGTCACATGACCCGATGTACAGTTTTAAAGGGTCATCCCGACTGCTCTGTATATTTGTGTAGTTGATGCATTGTGAGAGGACAGAAGAGGCCATGACATCTTAGATACGGGGGGGGGGGGGGGGGTGGCAATGTTGACAGAAAAAAGTGAATGTATTTAAGTTGTATTTTAGAGATAGGAGTTACAGTTTGGTGGTGGATTGAATGAGGGGGAGCGAGAGAAAAGGATGAATGAGGTTGTCTGGTTTGAGCAACTGGATAGAATACGGTGACATTTGTTGAGATGGGGAAGACAGCCAGAACAAGAGGCTTGGAGAGGAACAAGAATTCAGTTACAGATATGTTAAGCAAATACCGAAGCATGAGCATGCAATAAGCAGATGCAGGTATTGATTAGGAGGCCAAAGGAGCTATCTGGAACAGGGATTTAAATATGACAGGCATTGGTATACAGAGGGTCTTTGAAGGCTTGGAAATGAGTAAGAACCCTTGAGGTTAAACTGTCAAGAGAGAAGAGAAATGGGCTCAGAGCTCTGCTTTGAAGGCTTCAACATTTATCAGTCTGGCAGAGGAGGGAAAGCCAAAAAAGTAAACAGAGAGAATGGAAACCAAAGGAAGAATATTTTGAAAAGGAGGGAGTAGTCAATTATGTCAGCTGGAATCAAGTAAGATGAGGATCGCATTGCAAGGTTAAATACACATTTACCGGGGAAAATTAGATGCTGTGGTGGTCTCAAAATTGGGGATTTGCAGAGGTCTCAGGACATAGATCGGGCAGATATTACGAGTTTACTGTTAGTTTGTAGAGCATAAATACTGCTTCAAATCACTTTTTAATCCCACTAGGTTATCAGTATGAGAGGGTCAGGACTTGGGGCAAAGTCAGGAATCTTTATCCAGTTGAAATCCTCTAATACACAACTCACACAGAACACAAAGTTCTTAGCAACGTGCATCATAATTACGGAAGGAAGAAAGTTTAGGGAACATTCTTCGCAAAACCTAGAGCAGCGCGGACAAGGCAGAGTATATTGTGTTTTTGTGTGTATGTGTTCATCTTTATGGTCACAGCAGAGTTATAGGTGCTTTTTTCTCATTTCACAGACTTTTGAGAGAAGATCCAGTAGGGGGGATCTTGAGAAAACCAAAGGTTTTATTAGACTTTCAGGACCAGATCTTGCTTTGGAGGTCCAGAACAGAAATTGGGGTTCTCTTTAAAAGCAAGAGAAGAAGGGTCTCATCTTATATGATTGTTACCAAGATTTCCCTTCAGTTGAAAATAAACTGACCAAATCTGCTTTACCCAATTTAGACTTCTCCTGAGGCTGATAAAAATCTGAAACTAAAGTAGAATAAGAGATTATATCCAAAGGGGAGTAAGAAATTTGACAATCACTGCAGTGAATCAGAGGGACACCCAAGCATGGCTGGGGGGACAGAGAGGAATAGGGCACAGCTCACCCAGAGAGAGCTTCTGGCAGAGTGAAAATGGGGATCTTGTTGGGAAGAGAGACCACATGTCTCAACTACCCCAGAAGAGTAGTTATATTTATGGAAAGACAGTTTCTCTAAGTCCCAGACCTTTTCCCAATATCCTTTACATCAGGAAAATATTGAACATAGGAAGGAAAAGTGTTAAGGACATGAGTAGTAGACCATTTGAGTTTCTTTTAAATATATTTTGAATAAAAAAATCAAACTGCAGAAGAATGAAAACTGTATGATTCCATTTCTAAGTCATTCAAAAACAAGTGAAACCAAAAAAAAAAAGGAAGCGCCATCTAAGGATATAGCCATTAGCAGTGAAGCTCAAAAAAGAAACCAACAGAATGAGGAAAAAAGGCAAAATTGAAGAGAGTGGATACCTCTTGGCAGGGGGTGGAGAAGTGGCCTGAAGGAGGGGCACATAAGTAGCTTCTAGTTCATAAATTAAGGAGTAGATTATGGATGTTTATTATACTCTATGCTTTACTACTTTTTGTGTTAAATACATTACTTTGTAGATAGCAACAATTGCATAAGAAAACAATAAAAAGGGAAGACAAAAATTATAGGATCTTTTCGGCAGACAAAATAAATTGGTCCAAAGTGTGCCATAAATACCTCACTGAGACAGGAGAACCACTCAGGCCTTTCAGAACAAAAAGCATCTGGCTGCTCCTTCTCTACCCACCTTCTACCTCTGGACTGATCTGCCTCAGGGTGATAATGCTTTGAACACTTAACCCTTGTCATTTAGCTGAACGACCTTGACCAGGTTCCTTTCATTCCCTGTGCCTTAGTTTCTAAAACTGAAATCACAGTTGGTTGGTAAGTACATGCATACTTCCCACATTCTGTGACCATGGCAGACAGGAGTAATCGATCACAGCACACATTCTCTCTAAATTGGGAAGAGACCTCCCAGTTTTTTTCAACATAGAACTTCAGTCAATTGATCACATGTAGCGAGAGAGAAGTCTATATTTCTACAACTTGATTTCTAAAGTTCCTTCAAAGCTTGCCATGTCCTGTGTCCCTTCTCTCCCTTTCTATATTTAGTCACCCTAATTAGTTTGGGGGCCCTTTAATGTATGGTCCTGTGTCTTATTTCCATGGCGTCACCCATTCCTCCTGCTGTTCAGTAGACACTAGAGTTCTAGTAAAAACTCGCTGGCTACAAAGCACCATTTCTTCCACCTTTTCCACCATTCATATCTGAGATCAAGAGAGAAGCAAATCTTCTAGAACCCATTGAACAGATTCTGCATGTCTGGGAACTAAACCCATTCAACACACTAGGCCACCTTCAAAAGAAATAGAACCTACTTTCAGATGACGATTTGTGAAAAAGGCAAAGGAACTTGGACTTTTCTCTCTGTTGACTTTGCCAACTCCCATCTCTCTCAGGGCTGCACCTCATCTGTTAAGTCTGTGGAGTAAGGGAGGTAGTTTCTTTGATTCACTGATTCCAATTCAATTGATGGAAATTGAAGTTGTCAGCGAGAGAACTAAAACCCAGAGGAATATTTTACGACCAAGCCCTGCACGCCCTCCAGTGGTAGGAAACAACTAACTCAGCTGAAAATAGAGAACTCGATTTTTGCCTAACCAAGATTTTGAAACTATTAATACATTTTTCCTTTGCGCTCAACTGGATATTCAGGATTCTATATATAAGTTAAAAATGCTGCAGTGTTGTGCAAGAGTGTTGTGTAATGCTATCAATACATAGAATGTCAGAGCTAAAATGAATCATAAAAATAATTTATCTGATTTTTTATTGTACTGAAGACATGAAAGTTCAGAGAGAGAGGGACAGGGCTGATATGGTGACCTCCACCTGGTGGCTCTCAATCGGGGCTTTCTGCACTCTGTCCCTTGGCTTTCCGACAGCAGTATTTTCTGAACACTTGCCACGCACCTGGCATTGTGTTGCTGGGGACTAATGATAACAGTTATCAATTATTGAGTCTTAGTCTTCATAAGCTGCTATTCTAAGTGCTTTGCACTTATTTCTTATTAATTGTCACAGCAACCTGATGAGATAGTATTATCCTTACTTTGCAGTTGAAGAAACGAGGCCCAGAGTGAGATTAAGGGAGTTACTCCAAGAAGTAGACGGTACGCCCTTCCACTCAAACTGTTTGCAGGCTACTGAGAAAGACAAGCTTGCTTCTCTTTACTAGAAGGAAAGATGGATCTGTAATTAACTGACTAATTTGTCCAGGACATTGTGGAGCCAGGACACTGAGCCAGGACACAAGGGCTGAGAAAGAAAGTGGATTTCTTTGTAATGTTAATAGATGGGACTTACATGAGCACTTTAGGTCAAGGTGACCAGTAGGTTCCATCTCTCACAGGCACTCCTACAGAGTAGCACCCACCCTCTGCTGGACTCTGTCTGATGGTCCTATCTGGGCTCAGGAGGAAAATGTATTTGAACAATTCATTATCTCTGCTATGGGCTAGGGATGGGGCAGTTGGCATGATGGCATGTATTTGTCTTAATTGCTCCAAATAAAATGGTTATTCATAGTTGCTGTATTAGGCTTACATTTTCTTTATTTTTATTTTTTAAATAATATTTTAAAAGAATGATATTCCTTAATTGTTTTTGTGAATCACATTTCAGGTGGAACTCTTAAGTATACACCTGCTCTATCCTACCAAACATTACAAAATGGAAGAAACTTAAGCAATTAAAAAAAAAAATCTTGTGAAACAAAGAGCTCTAAAGGCTCCTTTTTAGGGAGAAAATAACGAGAGGAACTTTTAGAAACTCCATCACAGCTCACCATCATACCCCTCCTTCACGTCTGCAACCAACCCGTTAGAAATCAGTGGCCCAGGGAAGTGAAGGAGCCAGGCCAGGTAGCGTTACTATCATTTTGCAGGTGAGGAAAGTGAAGACTAGATGGGGTGGGGGGGGGGGGCAGTGGTCACAGGTTACACAGCTGGCCAGTGGTAGAGCCAGAATTAGAATGTAAAACTGTGCATTCTAATTATGCTCACCTGGTATTACAGAGTTTTTTTATCAGCTAATTCCAAAGACTATTAGATCTATTGTATAGATCTAATGTATAGATTCTATTGCACTCTAAAAGATAGGAACATCCACTTTTTAATGAAGACCAAAGTTTTTTCTATTTATGGTAATCTTCTAAAACCTGATGAACATTTTGATAGCGATTCTGTTCCATCACATTGTTTTTGTCTGACGCTAGTCACACGTTTATACGTGATCTGAGGATAGAATCCATTTGCCATTATAACTACACAAATAGACACTTTTGGTTTTTAGAGAGTAAAGCTATAAAGTCTGAGGCCGTTTTCAGGTTAAATCCCTCTGCTTCCCAGTTTAGAGCTTTCCAAGGATGGAGTCTATATTGAAGCAGGACTTCTTAGAAAAAGAGACAAGCTTCTTTTCTCCCTTGTAATTGCCGTGGGACCTGGTAGCTGCTTCTTTACACCCCTTTGATCAGGTTTACTGGGGCATCTTACAATCCATGGAGTAATTGATGTTTCAGTGGAAGTGCCTATAATTTTAGCTTACATCTTCAGGGGCACTTCATATGGCATTTGATCTGAAATGTGCTGTACATTTGTGATTGAGTGTTTTCAATATATGGAAATACACTGAGAGCCTCTTTGAACTTCATGAGAATTTATAGAACGGGAGAAGCCAATGGTTAGCCCTCCTGCATAAAGCTTGCTCCCCATAGATCAGCTACCGTCTTATCATCTCCACGACACGCCCTGCACTGCCCCCAATTAAGACCCATCCCCAGATGCTGTGCAGCTGTCCTGCAGGGATAACCTGCCACCACTCCACGCTACAGAAGTCTATTCAGGGTGAGAAACTGGCCCAGAATTCAGTAATTAATGAGGGTGATGGGAACTTGTAAACACAGCTGCCGGCTGCTGGCTCCACAGACCTGCCTGCATATGGCAAATGAAGAAATGTTGGGCGATAACACAGCCTCATTGTCTGGGCCTCCTTAACTGAACGTGACAGCAGATCGCTGACAGGGGAGCCAAGAGCAACATGCCAGGCTCTGTAGAGGCACCTACAGGCTGGGCTCCTTTGTGCCTACAGTTTCTCTCCTTAGGGTCAACCTGATCATGGGTGAGAATCTTGGAGAAGAGTAGGAAGAAAGCAGCCCTCTGTTTACAAGAGGCCATCTTTTCCTGGTCATTGAGCACTTCTGTCTTTGGTGGGTCCCCAGAGGAGACAGTATCTGACCTTTTCTTTGCAACTGCCCTTCAGTAGTCACTAGTTATCCTTCACCCCAAACTGGACCATGGCCATTTCTTTCTAGAAGAGACCCAGTCATCCCTTTAGCAGACAAAGTTGATTGATATATGACAATGATAGCACCTTATTTTCAGAGAGTCAGAGGCTGCAAAATATTTCCACACTTGCTTTTTCATAAGCAAGATGAAGAAACTGAGGTTCAGAGAGGTTAAGCACCTTGCACAAGGGCATATAAGAAGTAAGTGACAGGGATAACACTTGAATGGAGCCTTTAGTCTCCACACCTGTGCTTTTTCTACCACCTCCTAGAACAGGGGTGTCAAACTCATTTTCATTGGGGGCCACATCAGCCTCGCAGTTGCCTTCAAAGGGCTGAATGTAATTTAAACTCCTTAACAGTTAAGGAGTAGTTACATTTATACAGTCCTAAAATTATTTCGGCCCTTTGAAGGCAGCTACAAGGCTGATGTGGTCCCTGGTGAAAACGAGTTTGACACCCCTGTCCTAGAAGATGCACCAGGTCTTCTGGGAGAAGCAGGAACTCATAATGAAGTCTGATGCTCGGTGTCAGGTGTTGGGATCTCCCACATGTTTTTGAAACCAAAGCCCAGACTGGCAGACCAATACTTCCTGAGCCCCTGTTTGGACCAACACTCAAAGCTCCCTGACAGCACGTTCCGGTAGCAGAAAAAGGAAATACATGAGGCAGCTTGTTTTGTAATTCAAAATGAGAGGAAAATAGGAAAACAAGTAGACGTACAGGCAAGCCAAAGATGATGGTTGCTTTTAACGGGTTTCTTCCTGTTTCTGGCAAAGTGTTTTCCATTCATGCTTCAGAAGGCCCACAAGATGTTCAATGTCACAGGAATTTCTTTGCAAACAAAAGATGCATTATACAATACAATATATGTATTATGTTAATAATATGTTATAATGTATAATTTTTCTGACCACATTTATTGGGTGTCATTGGGCTCCCAGCATCTATCATTGTGCACCTGTAGTTTATAAAGCATAATAGTAGATGCTGAGGGATATCAAGTGACTAAACTAGGCTCCCTCTGCTTTTGAGTTGCTTCCAGTCCTGTGGGAAAGACTGTCCTGTTGAAAACAACTTTTTGGAACATGAGGCAGAATGAAGTAAGTGCTGTAAGTGAATGAAAAATTAAGTGCTGTGTGAGCCAGAGGAAGGATAACTTATTCCGACAGGGATAATGGAAGGCTTCAGGTAGAGGAGTGTTTTGTGGAGTGTCTTAAAGAATAGTAGGATTAGATAGAAGGAAGCTGGAGAAAGGCATTCTGGGCTCAAGGCCCAGAGGAGTATATGCCAAGTTATCTGTAATGTTCTACATCACCAGCGTATGTGTCGGATGAGGGACCTGGGAATAGCTGGAAGCAGAGGAAAAGGGCCAGGCTTAGAGAAGGGAGATCAGAGAGGTATTAGGAATCAAGGGACCAGGGAAGGCTTAGACCTTCCTCACCAGACAGTTTTCCTCCTAGTTGATCTTCCAATGGAAGTAGAGTCAAGGAGCAACAGCTATGGGGATTAATTAGTCCCAGGAATACCCAATAACCCTCACTGTGGAGTTCTAGGGAAAATGCTGAAGACTTGGAAAAAAGCTAGAGGATTGAATTGGGTTATAAGTCTCAAAAACTTGAACCTGAATCTTACAGAGCAGCTCAATTACACAGAACAGCAAGGGCTGGCATGCTTGGGCATGCATATGGAGATAGAGTTGGTCTTCCTGGATGTGCACTCCTAGCCATATGGAGAAGGTAAAGAGGTAGATAGATGGGTTTGTACTTTTAGCACACAGTAATCTAACCCCGGATGAAATGTGACATGGACAATGATCTGGAATTTTTATCAGTCAGATTAGTAATTTTTACTCTGTTGAAGGTTAGGTAGAGGGCTAGGAAGGGCTGGCAGAATTTTTCATGCATGAAGAAAGGGGTGGAAACAGCCCCTTTTCTGCAGGCAGAAGTGGGCAGAAAGGGGATGCATCTCCATGGACTAGGAGGACACGGATTCTCGTTGGCAGAACAAAATGTGAGGGCTCAGGCCAGGAGACGGTCAGGCACTGTTTCCTGGTAAAATTGATGGAGTTCATGAGCCAGAAGAAGGTGGATGGTCAAAGGACCAAGAGATTGATAGGAAATGAGGAGCAGGGCAAGACAGGTAGGAGGAGGAACAAGACAAATGGAAGCATTGTCATCCAACCGTCCTCTTAACTTGTTGAGATCAAGTCCCTGGTGAATCTCAGGCAATGGTGACTGCAAGCAGCAAACCTGATAGCAATGGAATGGGGGCTTTGGGGAGACATTTGTCTGTGGTGGTAGAAAGGAGGGATGGGTGAAAGGCACTTCAGGCCCCTCTCCTCAACTCTAGCAAGAGTGGTTCTAGCATGTTATGTACTCATGTGCAATGTACAATATTGTTTCTTAAAGAGGGTTTTCAGTGCTTTCATATGTTTGAAAACTATTACTATGGCAGAAAATACTGAATTGGAAGTCAGTGAACAATCCTGATTCCGCTATTTCAGCTCCATGACCTTGAACAATAATTAAAACTATAATAATGACCATAATGACTGCTACGTGGTAGTGTGTTAAGCTGTGTGTTAGTGTATGTAATAAGCCCCTTATATATACTACTTCATCTAATTCCTGCAATAACTGTATGAGATCGTTGTATTATTCCCATTTCACAGATGAGGAGAATTAGATGCAAAAAAGGTAACTGGTTCATGGAGATACACAGCTGGTATCTCAAACCCAGGCCTGTCTGGTACCGAGGACTGACTTTATAGCATTCATTAGACTGCTTCTTGTGGCTTTTGCTCCCACCTCTCGTGGACGAAGAAGGATCCGTGTCCGTCCTCACAGAATATGGTGGGGAATCAAGTGAATGCTCTGTTGGGAAAAGTGTTGTAAGTCAAAAGTGCTTTAAAAGGGAAGCAATATTACCTTATTCAAACTCTGGTGCTTTAAATGTGTGTTGAAAGAATATATACTAAATTTGGAATGTAATTTATCTTTTTCTCTCATCTATCTCAACATTTTTTTTCATTATAATTTTGTGAGAAAGAATTGTTGTAAGCCACAGAAAAACAATGTTCTACAAAATCTTTTAGTACAAGAGTTTTCTCCCCAAATTTGGTTGGTTTTAGAGAACTGAAAAATGACTGGCCTTGGGGTACCCTTCATGACAAGTATTATAAAAGAGCCCCCTCTTTTAAACACACTGTTTATAGGTGTACTTGTTATCTCATCCAATCCTCAAGTATGGGCACTATTATGTTCATTTTATAGGTGAGGGGACTTAACCTTTAAGAGACGGAACAATTCATTCAAGTTTATATGGCTCAAGGTGCAAGCATGAGGCCTGAAGATACTGAATGCCTTGGAAAAGGAACACAGCTTTAGAGGCATTGACCTAGGAGGACCTTTCCTTTCTTACCAAGCCAACAACAACAACAAAAAAATGGTATCACTGCCTACTAGAAAAACATTCCCCGAAAGGTTTGGGTAAATGTGAATAGTTTCAGCAGCCCTGTGACCCTGAGAGTGAGGGCTGGTTACTCCCTGGAGCCCTGGCTTGTGTCTCCAGCTCTTCTCAGTAGCCTTGGCCCTGGCACGCCTCTGGCGAGAATCTTGTTTTCTGCCCCAGCATAGCTGGGCTGCAGTTTTTGACAGCACTTGACTTCAGCAAGCCTCCACATGAGCCTCTGATCTAATGCTGGAACAAAGCAACGGTGGAGGGAGGCCCAGCGTGCAATGAGTCAGGTGGAGACTGCTGCCGTGTTTCGTGTTAAACACTGTTTCCCCTCCAGCTATGTACTTTTCCCCAACAGTCTAACTCTGTCAACACAAGTCTGGGCTTCCCTCCCCACCAAGGCAAACACGGTCAATAGAAGGAGGAAAGGAAAAAAAATGTCCACGGCTGGAATTTGAAAACCTCTGCTTTCATGTAGAGGATCAAGAGCCCTCCGCCTTGCCAAACATTATTTGACTTTTGTAGAACCAGCACTGGAGTTTAAGGGATGTCCTTGAATTCAATATTTGGCACAGGAATTGCCGGTGATTACTCTCACTTGATGTACTGGCTAATTGCTTTGAGGTAATGTGACAGACCCTATCCGAGGATCAGGTAGGCATCTGCATTACCCCACTGTTTTCTAAAGAGTGAGGAAGCTGGGTCCCCCAGAAGGTGATTCACCCAGGATTATATAGCGACTTCAAGAGTGAGCTGTGTAGAACCAAGGGCTCCTAACTCATTTCAGACTGCCTTTTTAACTCTAGTAAGCTTAATTCCTTTTTTTTTTTTGTATCAATATCCACTGAAATAAAGCTACTTGTTCTGAAGCAGCTTGAAAACACATTCTGAAGAAATGATCTGCTAGTCACTAATAGTATGTACGTGCTAAATATCCGGACTCAATTTCCCAGCATCTCTAGTGTGGTTGAAGGTGCAACTTCGAGAATTTCCCTAGGTTTGTGTCTCAGCTGCCCCACTTATTAACTCTATTATCTTAGGAAGTTTTTACCTCTTTGCGTGCCAGTTTCCCTTTTCAAAAAATGCCAATGCTAGTAACACCCACCTAATGAAGTTATTGTGAGAGAAAAGTGAGATTATACATATATAGAAGTCAGAACAGTGCCAGGCACATGGTAAATGCCCGATAAATGTCTGGTATCACCACTGTGACATGGGGCCTTAAGAAACTTATTTTTGGGTTTATCATTAATTAGCCTCCTTCTGTGTCAGTTTGCTCATCTGATAAAACCTCCTTGTGCTTCACCATTCAATATTGAATGAGTTTATTACTGCTATGCAGTGGAGACATTTATTTGTTGACTTATTCATTGCTGAATGAATATTTATTGAGTGCCGACTGTGGCAGGTACAATGTCAGCATGACAGAGAAATTTCCTATTTTCAAGGAGATTATAGCCTGCGGGGGAGACAGAAAATTATATGAGCAGTTAGAGTAAAGGATGACAATTGTAACGAGAGCTGAAGTATGGGGTGCTGTAGAGGTACACAGCCTGGGTAACTCCGTTTGAGGGTGGAGGTGGGGAGGTTAAGGAAGACTTATTAGAAGTAACAGTTATGTCAAAACCCAGAGGATGGGTGGGAGTTAGCCAGGCAAAGAGAGGAAGAAGTGCTCTAGGAGGGGAGAGCAGAACACTCGAAAGACCAGCGGTTGGAGGAAGCTAGAGAATGAAGTGGTTCTACCATATCTCATCTCCTATGAGAGGCCATTCATTTTAAGATATGTCTTTATTTTATATGCCCCTAAAGGAAAGAACAAACACTGCCAGTCAAACTGTGGCATATGGTTTTCCTATCACTTAGCGTTTTAATACTTTTTGAAGGAGCCTTCCTTAATCTTAATTGGACATACAGTATATTTTATTATATAGCATTCTATCAAATATAGCAAAAGGAAAATATTTATGAGATAATTTGCTTTCATTAAACCTGAAAGTTCACTTTCAGAGTCAGATTCTTCTGAAAGGGCCTTTTTGATTCAGAGGCATCGACCTCAAGGTTTCCATATGATATGGTCAAGAGCATTAATGATACAAAATTTCTTTCTTTTTCAGAAAAATTGATTGGTTGATTCTTAGAGAGGAACGGGAAGAGAGAGGAAGGTGGGGGAAGGGGGAGAGGGAGAGAGAGAGAGAGAAAGAGAGAAAGAGAGAGAGAGAGAGATCTACTTGCTGTTCCACCCATCCATGCTTTCATTGGTTGATCCTTGTATATGCCCTGACCAAGGAATCGAACCCACAACCTTGATGGATCTGGACGCTGCTCTAACCAACTGAGCTACCTGGCCAGGGTGACACAGCATTTCTTAAAAGGATTCACGGACAAACTGAAAGTCATTGGGGCTGTACTCTGAAGCTGGGTTTATGAATTTGTGGAATCACTAGTCTCCTTTTGATTCCCACTTGGGTAATGTTGCTAAATGCCTCTGATTCACTACCTCCCCCTACACCTCCCCACAACATTTGGTGCTTAGGGTTTAAAAGGTGGTCCACAGTGGTTTCTGGGATTTTCGTACAAGCTAACACCCATTCTGACAGTGTGAAGCTGGTGCTCTTCATGTTTGTGCATGTAAGGCCAAAACAATTGTTAGCAACTGTTGCCTGTTCTATTACAAATTTCAGATATGCCCCAATCTCAAGGGCGTTATGACATGAAGAGAAAAGCGCATCTCCAAGAATGAAGAAATGTGGCTAACGTAAAGGGTGTGTGTGTTCGTGTGTGTCACAGGGAGCAGGGTGAGGAAGGCAGTTGATAACTTGCGATCAGATCAAATATCTTAAGGTGTTTTGATTTCATCCTAAAAATGTGAGTTAAGCTAACAAGGATGTCAAGCAGAGGGATGGCAACACTTGGTGCTGAGTGTAGTGTAGATTGGGTGGGAGCAAGGCAAGTGTGGTGGGTCCAGGAGAGAGGTCCCTGCTCTGGGGGTTATTGTCCTGAAAAGGGGACAGTCCTCATCAGCTCAGATCTCTCAGTGGGCTGCAGCCAAAAGAGAGTGCTCACCCAGGGTAGCCGGCTCTCCCCTAATTTCCAAGAAAAAGTGATGTTCTTAGGAAGGATGAAGTCCCGAAAGATGCCTAGATTTTCACTCCAAGTGAATGAATTGCCCAGATAACTGAAACTTACCCCTTTAACAATGAAATTCTCTTTTGGATTAAAATCTCTCAATTTATGAGGGGACTAAATGATAATGGAAAAAATACAATAAAAATTAAACTTAAAAAATAAATGAATATGATCTAGCTTTTCTTTTTTTTACTGAGCACTATCATTAAGAATATCAGTATTCTTTGAATGAAATGTCAGTGTTAGTGCTGAATAGGAAAGCAATTCAGTAAGTTCCAATAGGCTATTGAATTGTATGAAACAATTTGCCCTGAATTTTTTTTTTAAAAAGAGATAATACCTAATACTTGCTCCTCCTGCTATTGTTTTTGAAGGATGTTTACAGGGCGTGTAAACATTTCATTTGATTGTCACAGCATCCTGTGTGTCAAATCAGGTCCTCCTGGAAGCAGATGCTTAGATAAAATTAAAAGCGCAAGAGATTTATGCCTGTGAAAGGTAGAGGGGAGAGACAGCAGGAGTAGACAGGGAAAGCCTTCAAGCACAGTGCGGGCTTAAGAGC
Source organism: Macrotus californicus (assembly GCA_007922815.1). Taxonomy (NCBI): domain Eukaryota; kingdom Metazoa; phylum Chordata; class Mammalia; order Chiroptera; family Phyllostomidae; genus Macrotus; species Macrotus californicus. The sequence continues at coordinate 15,331 of VMDR010002034.1, read as the reverse complement.
CTTGACAGGATGAGAGAAGGAAGGAGACTTGGGTAGGAAGAGCCTCAGGCTGCAGTGTAGCTGTGAGTGCGTGTCTGGGGGCCGGTGGGGTGCTCCTGAGCAAAGGGCTCTCTAGAGGAATCCTGAGACAAGCAGAAAGGGTCTGGTTCCAGTTCCACTGCCCTGCTCAGTCACTGGCTGGGAGTAGCCTGGGGAGGGTGTGGCCTGGCGTGAATGCCTCTCCAGTGCTTCCCGGCAGTTTTTCCTTTTTAAGAGCGACCTTAGCTGCAATTGTCCATGACTGCTACACCCTGTGAAGTGGGCAGGGCAGGTACCATTAGTCCTATTTTAAGGAAGTTTCAGACCACTAAAGGTTCAGTGTGATAGAAGCAGATTCACAGGTTTCGTGGCTGTCCTGTTAAGTAAAATTTTTAAGTATTTTTGAAAACTCAGTGTGATTGTTGGGAGAAAGCCCCAAAAGTCTAGATTCAGGATCTATTCTGAAGAACTGACACGTAACCTTATTCAAACCCATGAGAGCTCTACTAGGAGAAACTCACATACACGGGCAAAGCGTCGGCTTGCTCCCACTGGTGGCCGACTGGGAAACAATCCATGCCCTCCCAGGACAGGGTATTTTTTTTTACAGGGGTTAATAGTGAAACCATATGGTGCCGGGTAGTCACAAACACCACCAGAAAGGACAATGCATTTCAAAGTTAACAGATAACATCAGGCAGTTATTCACACTCCGTACATTCATTAACCTCCTTCCTGGGGACATGACATTTATTTCTGGGTGGTATGCTTTCTGAGCAGTCAGCCAGGCCTGTGGCTACAGAGAGTTGAACAGTCACAGAAGGTTAAACAGAGAGTCCAACACTTCCCAGCCTCCTTCACTGCCATGGCCATATCGCGTCTCTCTCTTCCCCTAAAGAGGTGTTCAAAGATGGCGAGCATTTATTACTCCATTCTTGTGGGTCAATCTGCTCCTCACATCCAGAGGCAAAATCTGTCATCCCTCTCCTTGAATCGGGGCTGGCCCTATGCCTTGCTTTGACCAGGAGAAAATATTCTGAAATATTCTGGAAGTAAGAAAATATTCAAAATGTGAAAAATTGCGCCAGTGCTAAGAATTGCCACAGGCCTATTTTGAAAGGAAGAGTGAATCCAGAGATCAGGGATGGGTTTTGGGGGACATCCTTAAACCATCAAAATCATGTGCAAAATTATACATAAACAGAAGACGGGCCACAGCATTCATCAGAACTACAGCGAGACAGATGAACTTGATTAAAGTCACATGCTGGCAGGACAAGGGCAGCTCTGGCAGCCCAAGGTCACTTATTTGGGGCCATGAACTATTAAGACCTGGTTGACACATTGCTCATTGTGGCCCTACTTTGCCTCCCAGTCCTGTGAGGCACCATGCTGTCCCTCCCTTGAAAGTTTGTGCATCTGATTTTATCAAATTGTCCATTCCCTCCTTCTTAGTCCTTTATTCTCTTGTTCTTACTAATATGTAATCTCTGTCCCCGATTTAGCAACTGCCATTGTTCATTTTATTCCACAACCGGGCTCTTCTAAGAACACCCCAGCACATCATACATACAGACACAGGCATTCACACAGCTTTGTTACGTGTGGTCATTAGACACCATTTTTCTTCTGTGTGCAATGAGATAAGCTGTAGATGAGATCTCCTCAAATGGTGAAGGCATGGAAAAATTTAGAGGTTAAAAACATCTGCAGCTCATGGCCACGGAGGGACAGGGTTCAGTGGGCTCCAGGGAGACCCTGCCAGCCAACAAGAGGGAACTCTGTTTTTCTATGTTCAGATAGTTTGTGAAAGGAAGTTGTGTGTGTGTTTGTGTGTGTGTTTAATAGAGGCGGCGGGGTAATTTCCAGTTCATACCACTAGGTGGAGGTCCTGCCTAAAGAACACACTTGAATGCTCAAGTGCCTCCAATCCCACAGATTTCTTCCTCTAGATGAAATGGCGAATCAGGGGCACCAGATGAAACCCCAATCCATCCACAGGGCTCTGTAACCTTGCCCTGTTGTGGAACATGCTTCCTCTCGAATTACTTCAGCAACTCTCTCACTCAGGAGTTTCCCCAAATATGGGTCACTCTGTACCCCATAGTTCATTACTCTTAGACAACTATAGGAACGTTTACTTTTCAATCCCTCTTCCCATTTGAGTGCCAGATGGCCAGTCTTGTGTTTTATTCTCCATTTCACGAGCTTTAAGTGTTGCCTGTCCTGTGAAAAGTTTTTTGTTTCTTGAAAGGAAACCTTGCAAACACAGGTAACTCTCCCAGTATGGGATTTTGAATGCAAGCAAGGCAGTAAATAAACTCAGACAGATCTGAAGCTAGCTAACCTCTCTTTCTGGGCGTTGAGCTGAGGTTTTCCGACTAATATTGATTACTCCATAGCTAAGGAACTTGGGATTAACTTTACTTTTATTGCAAGGGTTACTAGGAGCAAGTGCACATTTATTCTGCAAATAAAACTCCATTAATTTAACCGTAGTATAGATCAATTTAATGAGCTATAAACTCAGAATATTTGCACTGGCTGGTGTAGCTCAGTGGACTGAATGTGGGCTGTGAGCCAGGGGGTCGCCAGTTTGATTCCCAGTCAGGGCACACACCTGGGTTGTGGGCCAGGGCTCGGTGGGGGCCACGTGGGAGGCAACCACACATTGATGTTTCTCTCCTTCTCTTTCTCCCTCCCTTCCCCTCTCTAGAAATGAATAAATAAAACCTTTGAAAAAAATAAAAAACGACCTTTAAGAAATCTTCATACTGAGTAACCTCTGAATCCCTCCTTGCTAGGCTGACCAAGGTCAAGGTGTCTGAAACAAAATTGAGGGCTTAAGATGTTCCTTTCCAGTGTCCTCAGTGCTCCATTAGGATTCTACCACTGTTCAGCTCCCTTACCTCTGCATTCTTTGGGGTCAGTAGCTGGGGGCATGTTTGTCATTTTGCTTGCTTGCCCCCAACCTTGTCCAAGACTGGACAAGGGCAATACTATCTGCCAATCCCAGCTAACTAGACCAGGGTGATTCCATCAGGATCCACCAGGATCTTAAACTACTCTAAGTATTTAAAACAAAGGAAATCGAATGCAGGTAATTGGTTACACAAGTGATGAAAGAGCTGAGAAGCCTAAGAGGGCAGTAACACAAACCAAGAGGTCATTACTACCTCTAGGCTGAAAGGAACAAAGGGAGAAGGTGGTATTACCTGAGCCCAGGGCAGAGGGTCACCAAACAGAACCTGGGACTGGAGCCATGGGGAAGATGCATTCCCTAGTTGAGATGCCACCAAAACAGAGCAAGAGGGGGCTATCCTGGCTTTCCCCTCTATTGGTTCTCCAGTCTTCCAATAATGCCTCTCAGTGGCTAAACTTACCAGAAGCCAGCTGAGAAGGAGTTTGGGAAACTCTTCCTACAAAGGGCCGGGACCTGGGCTGTAGAGCAAAGAAGAGGAAGGTCGAATGGGCCCCAGGGAAGCACAACAGGTGAATATCTACACTAAGTAAGACCAACTCAATGTTTTCCCTCAGGAATTGGGATTGATTATGGAAGCCAGTACAGTGGTTTTTGGGTGTTGTAGCTGGGAGGTCCTATAGAGCTAGAGCTGTGGTTTCCTGTTTTGTTTTAGAAAAAAGGAGAAAAACAGTATGGAAGGAGAAAAGGAGAGATCTAAGGGAAAATGGGGAAGGGAGAAGGAGAAGTCAAGAAAAAGGTGCATTTGAGAAGATGAGAGAGAAACAGAGCTGTTGGCAGTATTATGGAGCTAGGAGATAAAATTTGGAAATGAGGGTCTTCCAAAGACTAAATATTCCAAATAAAGGACAAAAGCCCAGGAAGAATTGATGACACTTAGGAATATCTCTAATTAGGGAAGTGTCTTTTGATGGAACTTCTAATTTTAATTGGGTGTGTTTATATTCTGTTCCAGAAGAGAATGAAACAAAAAGGCCTACAATGTTATAGCATCTAAATTTGGTGACACATTCAAAATAACCATACAACTTTTTTTTTTAAAGATTTTATTTATTTTTAGAGAGAGGGGAAGGGAGAGAGAGAAAGAAGGAGAGAAACATCAATGTGTGGTTGCCCCTCACACGCCCCCCTACTGGGGACCTGTTCCACAATCCAGGAATGTGCCCTGACTGGGAATCAAACAGGTGATCCTTTGCTTTGCAGTCTGGTGCTCAATCCACTGAGCCACACCATTCAGGGCTAATCGTACAATTTAAAAAAAAAACCCACCAACTGTTGCCTTGTAACAGAATATTTATTAAATAGAAATATTTTAACCACAGCCAAAAAGAGAGTGTCTCTGGGCATATTTGGGCTGAATTTTTATACATTTAATCCAAAAAATGTAGAAAATGCTAATATTCTCTATTTAGCAGATTTTGATCTGAATTTTCTACCAACCTCAGCATCTATAAAGTATTTTTAAATTAAATGTATAATGGCCTACTGAGAAGAGTCAATTAAAGTTGTCACCAATTTATTAACCCTAAATGCAACTTTGAAGTTTGCAGACAATTTTATGACAAAACTAAAAATAAGATTTTGTAAAACAAAATATTTGGTAGCAAACCAGTGACACAGTATTAGATCCAGGTATATGTTTCAATGATATTCTGCTCAGTTATTTATTAAATGTTTACATTATTACATTGGCATGTCATTTTAACTTTTTAAAATGAATTGAAATCATTTAAAAATGATATATTTCACACATTCGGTAACACAATAAAACTAATTTGTTGATCAGTAAATAAGTATTAAAAAAAAATCAGACCCACTTTTCCAATGAAGGTTTTGTGATAATTCGGCTCCGGGGTCCTGTTTGCTGACCCTGAGCTGCCCAGCGGCACCCATGGGGGAAGGACAGGGCCTCTCATCTCACGCTCCCCTTAATTTTACTTGTGGACATTTTATCTCCCCTGCAGGGGGACTTCAGCCCCCAGCTCTCAGAAAGACCCTGCATCATAATTCATTTTCGTTCCCCCACCCTGAAAGCAGACTGCTGTAATTCTCTCTAACTTTTCAGAAATGACCCACAGAACAAGTTGGCAGGTTCTTGGAGGAGAAAGTATCCCACTCTTCATGGTTGGACTGTGGGGTATTCCTGCAGGTGATGTCCTTATGCTTTCCAATGATACAGCTGAGATACGCAGAAAAGCTCTCACAAAAAGCAACTTGACTAGAAAATAAAGAAGAGGGCTAAAGCAATTCTAGTCAGAATAAAGACAGGATAAAACAATACAATAAACTTGAATCATTATAAAGCCCTAAAAAGAACCAAGAGAGCAGTATAAATAATAATAAAAACACCAAGTAGACCAAAGGCAATGAAAACTGAGTAAACGAGATGCAATAAAAGGAATAAAAGATTCAAAGAATAAATCAAGCCAAAAATAAAAGAGACGAGAATAAGTACAGGTTTAAGTTTATAAACTAAGTCAATTAATCACTGGATGTGGACTCGGCAGCGGTAGGAGTTCTTTGTCTCACCCTGTCATATGAAAACAACCTTGGCTGTACCGGCTAAGCCAGGCCTGTCAATTCTAGAGACCTCGCAGGGCTGTGGAAGCAACTCCAGGGCACAGGGCCCTCAGTGCTGTGAGGTGAATACGGTAAATCTTTTAAGAAAAACCTCTTAGACCTCATTGACTATTTAGGCCACAGATCGTGGTGCAGTAGATGCTTCTTAAGAAAAACCATCTAGTCCAATTTCTTTTCTATAGAAGTGACCTAAGGCCTATGTGGAACGAAAAGGTGCAATTCTGGTGATGGGCATGGATAGGTGGAGACATAGGGAACCTTTCTTGGCAACACCATCTGATTAGGAGGCCTGTCCAATTAAAGACCCTATGCTCGGCACCTTTTTAAAGAATTCTTTTTCTCGTACCTGAACTTTTGGAATCAACACAAGTGTGTTTGATGTGCCTGGTGGTTGGTTAGCTCCTTTGGGGTCCATTCCCTAGACCATTGAGTTTGGCTGGAGTGAGCTGAGCTGCACAGCTGAGATGTGTCCTAGAACAGGGCTTTCTCTTGAAGGACACAGGAAGCTCTGCTCCTGGGGATGAGTCAAGATTGGCACAGAGGCAAGGCCTGAGGGAGGAGAGTCTCGCAGAACGCTTGGCTGGGTTTAATAGAGAAGCTAGAGAAACCCCCTCCAGGGGGAAGAAAGACGTAGAGCAGACCCAAGTCCTGGGCTAGCCCCAGGTTCAGTCAGCTCTGAAGTAGCTCCTGGGCTTTGTACAGAGCTGCTCCTCCAAAGGGGCCTCAAACGTAGAGCGGGTGGTGCCCGTTAAGGCATCTATGGTAAGACTCAAAGGGCCTGCCAGTTATGCCAGTTCTAGAGGGAGAGTCTACTAGTTTCCCTTTACTGCTGTAACAGACTTCTACAATCTTAGTGGTTTAAAACAATACAAATTTATTATCGTACAGTTCTGGAGGTCAGAAGTCTGAAATGACCCTTATGGGGCTAAAATCTAGGTGTCAGCAGGGTGATTTCCCTTTGGGGATTCTAGGAGAGAATTCGTTTCTTCCCTTTTCTTCCTTCTATGGGCCACCTGCATTTCTTGGTTCCTGGCTCCTTGCTCTGTGTTCCAGCATCTTGGTGTCTTCACATTTCCCCGCAGACATCTCATCCATCTTTTTTTCTCTCTCCTATGCCTACTCCCTACACTGACCCTCCCACTTTGCTCTTATGAGGGCCTTTGTGATTATATGGGGCTCACTTAGATAATCCAGGCTAATCTCATCCATTGATAGAAGTCCTTCATTTAATTAATTCTGCAGAATCCCCTTTGCCAGGTAGGAACACATTCATAGATTCAGGAGATTAAGATGTACATATCTTTGTGGGGGGCGTTATTCAGATGACCACAAGGGTTTTCATCCTCTGTCATTTCAGTAGGTGGCACAGGATCCTGGCAGAACCACCCACACTGGAGATGCCTGTTCCTCAGGTGCTGGTCCTCACCACTCTTCTGGTAGGAGCTGAGGGAGCCTCTGCCTGGTGACTTCATTAAATGGTGAGTAATTGAACCAGCTGCTTTAGGGTGACTTTGGGACTCCACTTTCTGTTGGAAGTCTCAGCAACTTGGGTCTTTGGTTCCTTAGGAAGAAGGACGCTGAGAGTTGGGTATAAACTTTATAGAACTAGACATATTCATTCAACAAATACATACTTAGTACTTACAGGACACTGAACACTAGGTGAGGCAGCAGAATATCATTGGTGAATAAAACTCAGATTTTACTGCTTTCTGTTTTTCACTGTTTCCTATGTGCTATCATCTAAGCTACATGGCAGCATAGACTTTTCTTATCTTATTCACTACTAAATCCCTATTTCACCTCTTCATGGGTGTTGACGGAAAATTCTCAATAAATTTTTGCTGAATCAGGGAAAGATATAATCTTTGACCTCAGTGAGTTTATAGTTTAATATACTGAACTAGGGGTTGGAAAATTCTGGTTCTTGGGTCACATCCGGCCTACCACTTGTGTTTGTAAATACAGTTTTATTAGAACGCTGCCATATCCGTTCATCTACATGGGTTTTTGGCCATTTGGGGCTGCAATGGCAGAGTTAAATGGCTGTGACAGACTGCACAGGTTACAAGTCGGGGCTAAAATATTTACTATCTGGTGTTTGCAGAAAAAGTTTGTCATCCCCTGGGCTGACAAATAATAGTAACTATATGGAGTATAATAAGATTTATGATGGGAAATATACTGACTACAGAAGCAATACTTTGGTTATTCTTAGAGCTTCCCGTGCTCCCAAGCCATATCTTTAGTAAGACCCCTTAAGGTGTTTGTCAAAATGTCCACAGTCATTGTCATGGACATGCCTTCCAGTCACCTATGAGAGTCTTTGTTGAGGTGGGAACTCTAGTGTTAGGGTTTAGTGTCCCTGGATAAGCCGTTCTGCTTTTCCTCCTACGTTCTCTCCATCTCCCTGCTGTAGTGTTAAAGCGTAGGGCTTGGATCTCTACTGTTCATCAGCTTTTCCTCTCCCCCTGTAATGTCCTACAGTTGTTTTCTATGACTTCGTCACCCCTTGCCTCTCTGTAGCTTCCAGGAAGTCTAACATAATCTAATTTATTCAAAAGATTTAGACCTTTAGAAAATACCTCAGCTTCTAATTTCCTCTCATCAGAATCCTTAAAGGAAGAAATGAGAAAGCTTTGTTATTGGTTTTCAATAAGCACTAGGTGGAAATGGTGATAACAACAAAAAACTGGTATTTGGGAAATAATCTTGTTTTATTTGCGTCGCTAAGCAGTTTTTGGACCATTACCTGAAAGCAATACATTTTAATTAAGAGAGAGGTTTTAAGGAAACAGTGATAGGATCAGCCATCAGGATGACATGCAATATTTAACATCTGCTACCTACAATGACCACTCAGCCCGAAACAACTGTTACAGTAATACGGTACAGAACAGCTGAGGATCAGCTGGATTTGTGTGTTGCAAGCTGGTCTATCTGTCAAGGGCAAAATAGACAGGAGGCATCACTGCAAGATCAGAGGGAGACTAGGGAGGAGAGTATTGATTACAGTAATCTAGGAAAGACATGGCTTCTACTTGGAAAGTGACAGTGAGAATGGAGGTGAGCATACAGAATCTAACTCTCAGATGTAGAATCAAAAGGGGTTAGGTGAGTGATTGGATGCCAATATTGAGGAGGAGGGAAAGGCATGGACTGCTCATAGGTTTTGGGCTTGGGCAGTTGGATGGATGGTGAAGCCCTTCACTGAGTTAGGAGACAAGGTTGAGGAGCAGGTGCAGAGTATGTGGGGAAGATACAGTATCAACTTGGCTGGGGCATTGAACCTTCTACTCCACCTCTGGATCACTTTTAATTGTTTAGTAAAGGACAGCCACCCCAGGAATGAGACATCCCCAAGGCAGGGGTGGTGAACATCTCTGCATCAAGGGAACCGTTCTGCTTTGTGCAAGCCCACTCAGGGGCTGGAAAGGATGCATACTGCGGTGGGGACATAAGTGCTCACTAAGTCAGCTTCTGCTGGCCTGCCAGCATTTCTGTGTGTAGACATCTATTCAACTTGGAGCCCTCTAGTCCGATCTCTTTCTCCTCTATTTTAGGTCCAGATGGATCTTTGCAGGATTTGAGATCACATAAAAACCACAAAAACTCTTTTCTATTCTGATCCTATAAAGAGTTACATTTTTTTAAAATTTATTTTTTCCTTCCAAATAAGTTTTACAAACCCCATAAAATATAGTCCATGCTGGGTTCATTTACTGTGATCCTACGCAGAGAGATTTTCTGACAGGAAAACCCAGATAAGGCGTGTGGCAAAATTGACATTGAGTCTACATTTGTTTCTAACCCCAAATATCATGATAAAGCCTTCTCTCTTAAGGTAAGGACAGGACCTGACAATAATAAAATGGTCATTTTTCAGGGAACCCACCATATGGGAAAATATTTGTCAATGATATCTCAGATAAGGATTTGATCTCCAAAATATATAAACTCAAATGACTCCACACCAGGAAGAAAAACAATCTAAAAAATGGGCAAAGGACCTGAACAGACACTTCTCCATGGAAGACATACAGAGGGCACAGAGACATATGAAAGGATGCTCAGCATTATTAGCCATCAGAGAAATGCAAATTAAAACCACAATGAGATACCACTTCACACCGGTGAGAATGGCTATCATAAACAAACCAACAAACAACAAGGGCTGGCAAGGTTATGGAGAAAAAGGAACCCTAGTGCACTGTTGGTGGGAATGCACACTGATGCAGCCACTATGGAAAACAGTATGGAATTTCCTCAGAAAACTAAAAATGGAACTGCCTATTGACCCAACATTTCCACTGCTGGGATTATACCCCAAAAATCCCAAAACACCAATTCAAAAGAACTTCTGCACCCTATAATGTTCATAGCAGCACAATTTACAATAGTCAAGTCCTGGAAACAGCCTAAGTGCTCTTCAGTAAATGAATGGATCAAAAAACTGTGGTACATTTACACAATGGAATACTATGCAGCAGAAAGAAAAAAGGAACTCACCCTTTACAACAGCATGGAACTGGAGAGCATTATGCTAAGTGAAATAAGCCAGGCAGTAGAAGACAAATGCCATATGATCTCACCTATAAGTGGAAACCAATGAACACAATAAAACAAACAAGCAAATAGGACCAGGGACATGGCAATAAGGAACAAGCTGACAGTAACCAGGGCTGGGGGGAGGATAATGAGGGAAAGATGGGGAAGGGTCCGGTCAAGGAACATGTATAAAGGACCCAAGGGCATGGACAACAGGGTGGGGATTGACTGTGGGAGCGTAGAGTGGGGGGTAGGTGTGTGGGGCAGGGGAGAGCAACAGGGAAAAATTGGGACAACTGTAATTGAACAGCAATAAAAAATGGTCATTTTTAGGTTATCAAATTAAAATCTGCCCTGGAAGCAGATGGCAAAATTATAAACAGAAAGTATTTAAGACTACTTCCTCCAGTCTCTCCTCCACTTTTTTGCCATCGTTTCTGTCTCTTCCACCCTCTGTTTCTCCTGCCTCTCATCATCCTTCCTTCTGTGGCAGTGAGCACAGATGACCATACGGTAGCCTAAACACCCTTCTCTGCCTAGAATTCCCAAAACAGAAAATAAGGGCAAGGTTAAGAAGTGCATTCATGAAGAATCAAATGATGAAAACCGTTCAAAAGTTTCCCAAACGGAATGGAGCCTGACTCAGTTCAAATTCTTTCTCATTTAAGTGGTTGAATCCCACTTAGGATTGCTTCAGAGAGTAAAATGACATTTTAAGAAGCAAATTCCTTCTGGTAATTGAACAATACTAGAGCCTGCTGTTTTGGCTTTCCATTACATCCATAGCCAGAGAAAGACAGATGTGTTGAACATGTAAATGTGCTTTTAGAGATAGTCTTTTAAAATTATTTTTAAATTCATAAACAGTTTTGAGAGCAGTTCACAGAAAAATGAAGCAGAAAGTACAGATAATTCTTGTGTACTCCCTTACCCATGCACAGTGATACATTTGTTACCATTGATGAACTAACATGGGCTCCTCATCATCACCTGGCGTCTGTAGTTTACATCGTGGCTCGCTCTTGGTGCTGTACATTCTATAGATTTTGACAAATGTACAATGACATGTATCCACTGCTATATACAGAGAATTTTCATTGCCTTAAAAGTCCTCTTCAGAAACACCTTACAGACTTACCCAGAAGTACTCTTCCACCAGTTATCTGGACATCCTGCAGCCCTGTCAAGCTGACACATATGATTAACGATCACAATATTTGCTTTACATATTTATACCTATTTTAAAGATATTAAGAAAGAAAACATGCTTTTTAGTTTACTCAGTTTTCACTGAGTAAATTATTTTGGATGCTTTCTGTTTGTTCTGAAAGACCTGTATTTACCTAAGATATTTAGCATCTGTTTCTTTACCTGTTAAAAATAATTGAAAAATGTAATGTGGAATGCTAACTAGTGCCTTCACATTAGAGGTGTTCGGTACATGCTAGTTTCTCTCACTTTGTGTGGCTCCACCAAGTAAGGGAGATTAAATGTATTAGATAAATATAGCGCAAAGTGAAATAGCTTTTAACAGAGGATGGATGATACAGGGGAGCAATAAAAGAAAGCCACCTCCCACAATATGGAAGGAAATGGGAGACCTTCATGGAGGAGATAGTGTTCAAGCTGAGCTTTGGAGGATGAATAGAAAGGACAGGCTCCACAGCATGCAGAGGCTCCGAAGCATCTGACACATTTGGGAGATTAGAAATTGTCACTGGAGGAGTAAAGATGCCATGAGGTGGTAGGGGAAGGAGGAGAAAATGTGGCTTGGATGACTCATTCAGGATTTGGGACTTCATTTTGTATATAATAAATAACCATCATAACCTTTTAAAATAGAGAACTGATATGCTCTTATTTTGGAAAGATAATTTGGTGATAGTGAGAGCAGGAGATTGAAGGGTGATTCAATGGGAAATTCTTACAATATCAGTGACTATTATACATGGATCAAGTGTAGTATATTAATAAAAGTTTTGTATTAATCATAAATTAAAATTACATATTTGTGTTAATCATAAATATTAAGATCACTGGGCTAGTTTTTGAAGATATTGTCATTTTTTTCTTGTATAATGTTTAATCTTCATAATAACCTCTAGATTAGACTGTGTCATTTTACAAATGAGGAAGTTTAGGCTCAGAAAAGCTAAGTAACTTGCCCCAGATCACACAGCCAGGAAGAAACCAAGCTGAAAGAACTGAGCCAAATTTTGCACGACTCTAGCAGTTCAAGTGAGAAATGGTAAGGGTAAGAATTAGGGCAGAAGCAGGATGGAGTCTTTCCTTTTTTGTTATTTGAATAAGATCTGGCTTGGTAGCCTAAGAATCATTCTTCCTTTCTTCCTTCAGTTCATTATGCAGATCTCGATTACCACAGAATTAAGCGGTTTGCTCTTTAGGAAGAATTGCTTAAGAACCACTATTGAAAGAGACATAGATACACCATTTCTGAAAATTCCTACCTTCTCACTTCCATCTCCAGAGGAAACCTCCGGCAACAATTTAGTTTTATCTTTCTAGTCAGTCTTATCCACACCTAATATTATATGGAGGTACGTGCATTCATATAAATACACATACACACATCCATAGATATATTATTCCCATTCTTACTTATATAATTGTTACTAAGCATAAATCATAGATATAATCGTAAAGCAATTTTAATTTTGTTTTCTACTCTCCCTTGATTCTCCTCTGGGGTGCCGGTTCTTCTCCTGCCCTGGATAAAATCACAGGTAGGTCTTATGCTTTCTCTAGCTACTTCACATCACAAAATACCATCTCAGTTAACTAATTTACCATGTTAAGTCCCAAGTAACAGTTAAAAAATCTGGATTTGATTTAAATTTGAGGCTTTGTCCAAATTCATGTTGGTCTTGCTTCAGGAAGAAAAAGGAGTCATTATTTTTATCCCTATTTCCGCATCTGACCAACACTGTCTTTCTGACTCCTCTGGGTCAGTGCCTTTTTCCTGTTCCGTGCCAGTCTTTAAAAATGTTTCTTCTACTCTGATAGACAAAAAGATGTTAATGTGTTTTTTAGTTTCTAATTTCTAATTACTAGTGGGTTAGAACATCTCATATATTGAGTGGCCAATCACATTTCTTCTCCCATAAGTTGCCTGTTCATATCTTTTTACAATTTCTTGATTAGCTGTTGTTTAAAAAAGAATTTGTAATTCTTTGTTTTGTGTATAATGCCATTTGTGTAATATTTTGGAAATATTTTCTTTCAGTTTGTTATCTGATTTTTGTCTTCATGCTGATGCTTCTTGTACAAATGTTTTGCTGTTTTGCAAGCCCAATTTTTCCTTTGTCTTCTAGGTTTTGTGTCTTACCTGGGAAGGTCTTCCCTACTCCATGATTACAATAAAATATTCTCCCATAGTTCTTATCATATGCTCCTATTTTCTGCATTTATTTTAATTCCATGATCTATCTGGAGTTTATTTTTGTATATAGAGTGAAGTAAGGAGGGAGTTGGCGGAATAGTCCAAATGTAATGTTTTCAAAATGGAGGGCAGATAGTTTACAATGCTGTTTATTGGGAATAAAAACATCTTTTCCCCGTTGATGTGAAATATCACTTTTATTAAAATAACATTATAGATATGTTTCTGGACTCTGTCTTATACCACGACAGAGTTTTCTGTTCTTGTGCCAACACCATGTTTTGTGTCACTACAGCATCGCTGATTTGACATCTGGTGGAGTAGAAGTCCCTTGTTCTTCTTTGTTTCCTTTGTTCCTCATGTTCTTGGCTAGTCGTGCGCCTTTTGTCTTTTATATGCATTTTAGAATTAACTTGTTATAGTTCATAAATGATCCAGTTGGAATTATGGTTCTAATTATATTTTATTATAAACTAATTAATTGGAACAGAACCGACATTTTTATAAAATTGAACTTTTCTATCCAGAACCCTGGTATCTCTCCGTTGTTTAGGTCTCTTTATATGCTTTAGTGAAATTAACATTGTTTTTCATCTAAATCTTTCTTATATGTTGCTAGATTTAGTTATTCCTTTCTATTCCAAGTTTTTTTTCAAATTGCCTTCTCTAATTGGTATGGCATTGCTAGTCTTGTTTTGGCCAGAGTTTGCACATCTCAGAGAAATTAATTTATTTGAGTCATATAAGATTTTGTCATTGATTTTAGAGAGAGAGGCAGAAAATAGAGAGAGAGAGAAACATAGATCAGCTCCCCCAACCCACCATATTGCTCTGACTAGGGATGAAACTGGTAACCTAGGATTGTGCCCTGACTGTGGATCAAACCCACAGTCCTTTGTATGGGATGATGCTTCAACCAGCTGAGCCACCTAGCTAGGGCATTAACATTAACTCTAAGTACAGCTGTAGAATGTATACTAGATTTAGAATTAAAAAATGGGATATGTCCCCTCCCCACCCGCCACTCATTCTATTTAAATCATTTAACTTTTGTGTGTGTGTGTTCTCAGATTCTCATCTGGAAGTGGAAGTAATAATTTTGACTTCACACAGGGTCATGATGAGTATCTAATGAGATGGTGTTTGAAAATATGTCCTATATTTATATAAGGGATTCTCAGAATTCTTACTTTTCACTAAAATTCTTGGAAGAAAAGGTGAGTAGTAAACATTTTTATGGACTTAAGAAGCTCTGCAATATTCCCATAACTGACATATTTCTGCATGTTACAGTAACCCTTTAAATTAAAGCAAAGTAAGAACTCGTCAGAAAACTTCTTAAAAGGCTGTTTGAACCACTGCACTGGTATGTTTGAGAGCTTCAGTTCGACTAATAGCTGTCATCTATTGTGCGTCTCCTAGAGTTCAGTCACTGCCCTAAGCACTTTACGCATATTATTTAAGTCTGTAGGTAGATACATCTCCATTTTAACAATTCTTTCCTTCCTTTCTTTGTTTTTCCTCTCCAACTTACTGAAAAGTCACAAGAATAGTAAAGAGGATTTATGTGTAATTTTAATTCGATTCTCTAAAAATTAATATATTACTATATTTACCTTTTTATTTTTCCCCTCTCACATTCATAGTTTATAGGAGACTCTGTTTTTTAAAATCATTGGATAATTATGAAAACCAAAGAATACTGATATGATGCTACCATTCCAATGCAGACCCCGCATTTAAATTTTGCCAACTGCCCCAGGGTAATGTCTTCGTGAACAATGTTCTTTCCTTTTTCTCCAGGA